>JANHJO010010193.1:549462-566231 GCA_032468235.1 Pseudoxyrhopus heterurus
GCTGGTGGGATTCGATCAGCCAAACTGCTGATCTGCAGTACTGTTATCTTACCACTTGAGCCACAGCAGCTCCTTATATTGTAGGCACTTTAAAGCTGACCGACCATGACTAAATACATTACAGGTAGTCCTTGCATACCGACTGCCTCATTTAGCAACCATTTGACATTGGTTGATTTACAATCAATCCTTGCATTTGTGTCCACTGTAGCATCCTGTGTCCTGTAGTCATGTGATCACCATTTGCTAGCTAACCAGCTTGAAACAAGCAGTATTAATGGAGAATGTGGAAGTAAAATTGCAACTTGTGGTTGTGTGATGTTTTGCTTAATGACAGCAATGTCTCGCTTAAGGAACAAATGGGAAGTGACATTGTAAGTCCACTGTAGTCACAATTTTTCCCTTAGCGACTATGACCGGCACTTAGTGAATTGTTGATCGCAATTGTGGTTGTTAAGTGAGGACTTGTGTTAATAGATACTTTCTCTGCAAAACTAGAAGCAGAGCGAAGTCCACATTCAATAACAGAATATATGCAATGCATGTTGTAGGCTCCAGGTTGAATTTATGCACTCTTATCCTTATAATCTTATCAAGATCTTGGAAAGGAACTGCTACAAAACAAGACTGAAGGAAATGGATCCATAATCAGTTATGTAGCATTGATTATACAGACTTATTTCATGCATATGCCAGACTGACATAAGACACAGATGGGGACTCTGGATATGATTGCATACAGGCACTGACTTGTATGGGACTTCTTGCATATCAGTGACATGATGTGTCAATATTCCTTTAACAAAATTTAGTATTTTCCAGTCCAATGGATAAGGCCAAATCAAAGCAGCCCTTCACTGTATGCCATTGATCTGCTATTATCACACCAGCTTTCTACAGCAAACAAAAGCCATCTTCAGAACATATACTGAACCACAAACCAGCCAGCCCATGTATTGAGTTTATGTTTTAATGAGTTGTATAGAACTGAGTTAACTGAACAAACCATTGTTATGTTAATCATCTTCGTAATCAACGGCAGCCACAGTTCTAAAGTATGAACACTTCGTGTACATCTTCAAGAGCCACAGCAGCACTACATCGATGTTTGCGAATGCACAGCTTTTGATAACATTAATGCGTTTGCTGCAGGGAAACCTCAAATAAAACCACTGCAAATAAGATAGCAAGATAAAGTATAAGTTAGTATTCAATGCCTGATCGTATTTGTGGTGATAGTGGTGATGATATTAAGAAAGTACTTGAAAGGAGCTCAATGATATAGAATATCCATTTAAAAATTGCACCATAGGGGACAACATCACACAAACCTGCCAGTCCATAAACCCGCAGTGCAGCTACAGGCTGGGGAGAGTTCCAGGAACAACTGTCTTAATCCTGGTAGCCCAAAGCAAAGGATAGACATCTCGCACAGAGGGAAGGGAAGGAACGTACTGAGCTTCCTTGCTTCTTCCAAAAAGCCCTTTTCTTTGTTATACCTCTGCTTTTCCCCATAAGAGGACTAAGTGGCTCTCATGCAGTGACTCAGATTGTGAATGATGCTAGAAGCCTTAGCAAAGTACATTCTCTAAGCAACTGTTTCCAAGTGATGCCTCTTTAGGGAACTCTTGGATTCAAACAGCTGGGGAAATGTCCACTCTCCTGGATCTGACAATATTGAGACCCAGACTCCCAGCGTTGTCCTTGGCTCCAGTGCCAGAGCAAATTGTAGTGGGTCTTCAGAAACAATTCTCTGGATCTGGAGAATTGACTAAAATGTTGCCAAACTGCTGGAAGAATGTCGGGAAACCGGTATCTCTGCAGAAAATGCTATGCTTTAGTTCCCATCGTGCCTAACCATTGTGGATGCTAGCTAGAGCTAAGAAAAGATGGAGGCCAACTTCTGAAGGGCCAGAGATTGCCTAGGACAAGCTTGAAGGTGGGTTATAGAATACGAAAAGTTCAAATGCCCTCAGACTTTGATGAGGGCATTCAGTTAGGATTTGTAAGGATTGTTAACTTATCTTTAAAAGAGGTTGACTCCAAGCCACTAAGTATACTTAGAGTCCTCCGGGAGTGGGGCGGCATATAAATATCAACAATAAATAAATATACAAATCTCTGGCTTTCATCTAGTTCATAGGCAGTAATGCAATAAGAGTGGGAAGGGTGATAAGAATGAAGGGGGCAGGAAAAGAAGCTACCTCAGCAATAGACTACGTACATTTATTATACAATATACTGGTTCCCCCCCTTCCAGACTCAGGAATAATTTTCTATAGACACAAAGGGCTTTTATGTTTGGCAAGGGGTTCTCAATCATGGTGTGTATGTGGGGTTTTGGGACTATGCCAAGGGCCTTCGCACAAAGTGGCTCCCTATTCCCAATATGGCATGATGGGCATGGCCACTAACACAACACCAGAAGGCAAACTAGTAGGATGTTCCTTGCTACTCATTCCAGCCTTCCAGGAATCTGTCAATCCCAACTTAACTGTTTATTTCTGAACAGATTGGCATTTTTGCAAAGAAACAACTAAGTGGCAGTTACCCACCATTTTCATTTTTAAAGAATTCTATCTGGTGCCTTCTTGTAAATTAAAAAAAAAGGTACAAACTAGCCCTTTTCTTTCTAAAAGCTTGTTTTTTTTCTTTTTTAAAAGAATTCATTTAAATGTGGGACAGAAAGGCAGAGCTAGACCAAGAGAGGGGACCACTTAAGAAACATTTGCATTCATATGTTAGTATGCAACAAACAAAAAGAGTTGGAGATTTGAAGAATTACCAGCAAAAACCAGACTGGACCCACTGTCTAATGACATAAATAAAATTTCAAAAGAGAAAGAAGGGGGTAGGAAATGCCTCGATCAGGTAGCCTGTGAAGTCACTGCATTAACAATATCTTTCTGGAGCTGAAAAGCAAATACTTGCTTCCTCTATGAAGATTAGCTTTAAGAGATCAGTTAACCTGGATATTCAGGTGGTTTTGCAGTCTGGAAGGTACTCTAAGTACCTGGAACTCCGTCTACTAATAAAAAAAAAGGCTGATATCATAAAAAGGCATCAAAGCCTGACCTCTGGGAGCCCCAGTAAATTCAGGTGTGCTTTCAGGTGCTTTCAGAAATGGCACTGTTTGATCGTTTAGAAGTCAGTCAGGAGTCTCTCTCTAATTATTCTCCCAGTTTTGATTTATATTCCAACATTATCCCTCTTCTTTCCAAAAATCCCTTCTGGCAGAAGAGAAATGTGTGTTAAGTTTTCCCTCTGCTGAATTCCTGCTTAGTCCTTCTGCCTTCTACTCTCTTTCAACTGGAAATCCCAGCCTCCCCATGGAGTCCTCTCATCAGCATCATAGAAGAAGGGACAATTAAAAACTTGTGGATTTTAACCCTCTGCATTATCCTCTTCTTTGAGATAAGACAACAGAGGTAAGGGAGGTTTTTCCCTTGGCTCCAGCAGAGCATGACTGACTCCCCAGGGCCAGAGAAGATATAGGCAGACAAAAGGGGGCCCAGCCAGGTGATTAGATCTCAGTGGAAGCCTTTATTTACCTGTAAGCAGCCCAAGAAGACAGGGATGTATGTGGAAAAGCGGGTAAGAATTTTTTAAAAAGATGAATAAGAGAGAAGGAATGCAAGATCACACACATACCCAGTAGGCTTTCCCTGTCATCACTCAGGATAATCTGCAGTCCTAACTCCTCAAGTTCTTTAAACTAGACATCAAAGGTTCTTTTCATAATATCACTAAGAGATGTAAAATAGGTTTACCAGTACGCAAACATGTATGGTACAAGGAATAATGCAGGATGGATAGATCTACAGTAGAGGAATAAAATAATGCTATTAAGATTAGACAAAAAAGGTAATAGTTGTCTGCGGTCTTTGTGCTCATAATGTCAATAAAACACCTAAGAGATATAGGGTTGATACCCTGCTTTATTGTTCCCCGTTCTGCTTTTAGCAGAAAATGAAGATCTCTGCTTCAAGAAGATAAACGATACCACTAGGTGGATTGGCCCTTAGGGATCAGATGAATTGTTAAATATTGGGGCAACCTGAAAATGAAGTTATTCTGTATTGTCAAAGTGAGATTTTTTTGCACTTCTGATCTCTCCTTGTGTGAACAAAGCAGATCTTTAAAATAATAAAAAGTCTGTATGGAAGAAATATTGGTCAGGATTATTGAGACCTATTCACAACGAAGAACCTCCATTAAGTTGCGATTCCATCTTTTTCATTTTTTTTTAACGAAGACAGATGGTTGGGAAAATGAAGAAACTGACCTCTGTGAATATTTTGATTAAAATGGCAATCTCTGTGTACAGGTAGTCCTCGACTTACAACCATTCGTTTAGTGACCACTTGAAGTGACAACAGCACTGAAAAAAGTGACTTATGACTGGTTTTCACACTTACGACCATTGCAGGATCTCCAAGGTCACCTGATCAGAATTTGGGTGCTTGGCATGCATTTGTGACAGTTGCACTGTCCTGGGGTCATGTGATCACCACCATTGATGACCTTCCCAGGGAGCTTCCAAAAAGCAAAGTCAATAGGGGGAAGCCAGGTTTGCTTAATGACTACATGATTCATTTACAGCAGTTCATGTAGGGACTGTTTGAAGTTACGACGGTACTGAAAAAAAATGACCATTTTTCACACTTACTACCATGGTCAGGAGATTTACATTCAGATGCTTGACAATTTAGGACAGTTGCTGTGTCCCAGGATCATGGGATCCCCTTTTGCAACCTTCTGACAAGCAAAGTCAGTGTGGGAAACCAGATTCACTTAATAACCATATTACTAATTTAACTGCAGTGATTCACTTAACAAATGTAGCAAGAAAAGTTACAACATTTGTCACTTAACAAATTTCTCACTTAGCAACATACATTTGGGGCTCAATTGTGATCGTAAGTTGAGGACCACCTGTAGTATTGTATAAAATGATATGGGGCCACATTTGGCAGGAGGCTCTCATACCAATCAAGAAGAATGGCCAATAACAGAAATAACATTGGCTTCAGCATGCAATTCAGGAAATGGGGTGGGGGGTAATTGGGCTATTACCAATTAAACATTTGGTTCTTTCTCCATCCCAGCCAGAACTGAAGAACTATACAATCACTGTTTCCTTTTCTGTCTTCTCTTTTTT
The DNA here is from genome assembly GCA_032468235.1 of Pseudoxyrhopus heterurus. Lineage (NCBI taxonomy): Eukaryota > Metazoa > Chordata > Lepidosauria > Squamata > Pseudoxyrhopus > Pseudoxyrhopus heterurus. The sequence goes on from JANHJO010010193.1 coordinate 554,624, forward strand.
CTCTCCGGCTTTTTATGATTTAAGCAAATTGGACACATGTACAGATATGAGTAATTGGGAAATAAAGACTAGAAACCAATTGAAGCTGATCAAATCTGTTTCTGATTTTGATTTCAAGCCGAACTGTGGAAGGGGAAGAGAAACTGTATTACATTTTTTTTGCTTCTTTTCATTTTACGTCGTGTAAATAGTACTAAATAACCAATTCTCCCCTCTGAGAATGCAGTCTTGCAAGCGATGCCTACGAGGCAAGTGAGGAAAGTATCCAATAATCCAGCACAATGTATTCCTCTACTGTCAGACTTTCTACGCTTGTAAATTAACATTTGTAGCCCTGGAACCCATAATCAAAAAAATTATGCAGAAATAAGAACTGCAGGCAAGAGTCCTATAAGACAAACTGAAGGACTTATTTGTGAATAGATCTGATTATGGTGAGGCATACCACCCTATCATTTCCTGTCAACACACTTGCTGGAACCATGTTCTTTGAAGTATTGGTCCCAGCCATTCAGAAAACATTAGCATCTTTTAATTACGGGTTAGTGCCCCCAGCACAAAATTCCGTCAAGGCCCCTAAATAAGAACACTTCACAGAACATTTTTTTTTAAAAAAAAAGCACATTAGCCACTTGCAGGAAAAAACAGCTGGCATGAACTGACCCAAATATTTTCACACACACACAATCAGATAAACTATATCCTATTGGATCCTTTGCCTGCTCTTAAGATCATTTAGTATACCACAACTATTTAAATACACACTTATAACAATACTTTTATGCTTTGATTCGTGAGCTTTTTTTCTTCTTCATAAGCTCATTTACATCCTGTCCCCCTGCAAAATGTCCTCAGCAGGCCTTTATCCAATATGGGCCTGCCCGTTTCAGTGAGGCTGCTCCTTCACGTTCCTTCAGACAATAGAAGTGGAAGAGTTCCTCGCTTGTGTTATGAAAGATTGGCTAAGAAAGAAACAGAATATTGGCCTGCAAACACAGAAATGAAGTCCAGATGAGGACACAGATGGGAAATCACAAGGAGCTCCATGTTAGCGGCTTTGTGTTTTCTAAAGAAAGAGGATAAACGGTAACAATGAAATAAAATAATCAAGGATGTGGGACTTTACAAAGTACCAGAAATAATTCCGCAGACATAACAATTTCCCTGGTGGAGTTCAATTGCTATGTTGGGGTGGGGTAGGGTGAATTCCTAACCCTTTGCTGTTTGGTGCAATAAACTGTAACATGGAAGGCATGAGGAGGAGCAATGGCATGTATCATGTTTTATTTGCATCTGGCCATTTTGTATGTGGCGAAAAGAGCGCCCATGTTCCATCTCTGTCCCTTTCTCTGCACAAATTTCCCACAGGCTGGGGAAACCAAGCTGGAGAGGCCGCCCCTTCCATTGGGAAGGAGAAAAGCCCCCCCCCCAAAACCCAGTCAGTCTGGGACAGGCTGCTGATTTGAGCCTGGCATGCTCTTGTTTTCCTGACCTCCCCTTTCTCATTAGACAGCTCCCAGCTTGCTGCCCAGAGCCACACACCATGAAATGATCACTCCGTAGCCAAAGGATGAATGCCAAGGCCACCCAACGTTCCTCCTATGGCTGCTGGAAGAAGGCAGGCCGTCAGGCTTCTGAGGCATCATTAAATGAGATCAAGAGCATGTTCTGCAACAGGTGGAAGCAGAGGGCAGGAAATAAATTCCTCAGCAGGACGGGGGCTCTCCCGCCTCCTTGGGTAGAAGGGAAGAGCCGGCCGGGCCATAAATCCCCTTGCACTGACAGTGATCTGATGCTCCAACAGAAGGAACGAACCCAGGCACGTTCCCAGGGGGCAGGAGGCCACCGCACCTTCACTGAAACAGGACAGGCCGCATGAAATATGGCTGGCAGCCCCACAGGACTTTTTTCTCCTGCTGGCCCTTGGTAACAGCTACAGGCAGCAAATGCTAAGAGGCAGCCTACTTTTTTGTGGTTGGGTTATCAGACATGGTAGGATTTTTAATATTTCAGTAGCCAACAGAAGGCATGGGGTGTGTCAGAACCTTGAAGAGTTGTTGAATTATTTTTATTTTTTGCTTTTATTCTCTGAAGCAAGGTGGCCAAATTTCACCTCTCATGTCAAGACTGCATGGGACAGCCATTTTTTTTGAAATCCTCCCTGTGGAGATTGACAAATTACCTCATTTCAGGCAGTTAATTAGAGCATTCATCAGACAAAAACGTTTAGCATAGCCTTTCAACTGTGATGTGGCTTTCGTTTCATAGGCTTGGTTTTTTTTTTTAAAGTAGGAATGTATACATCCATAAACATTATCCTCCTCTACATCCATAGCCAGAAGTGGAATAGTCAGGAGTTTTTTCACCTCATATTGTACAGTTTGAGAACTCTTGATTGACAGATAAGGAATCCAGATTCATTTTAAATGTATAGGTGCACACTACACTTGCATATGTGGGCAGCTATGATGTGAGAATTAACAGGTATTTCAGTAGCTTATTTCCATTCATCACACATGCCTCAGCTTTTTCCAAGTGTGTATTATTGCATATTGACCCAGCTTGATGTAGTGGTTAAGGGAGCAGGCTAGAAACTGGGAGACCATGAGTTCTAGTCTTGCCTTAGGCACAAAGCCAGTTTGGTGACTTTGGGTCAGTCACTCTCTCTCAACCCTGGGAAGCAGGCAAGTGGCAAACCATTTCTGAAATCTTGCCAAGAAAACTGAAGGACTTGTCCAGGCAATTGTCAGGATTCAAGACTGACTCAATGACTCATATAAACACACACACACGCGCACACACACACATATATACACACTCAACATCAGATATTAAAAACCTAAAACATAACCATTCTACAATATAGGATACAGTATATAGATGGAACATGAACTGGAAAATGTCAGCTGGATTATCTGCTTTGAGATTGAGAGATTTCAAAATATAAGAAATTGCCATACGAAAATCTGATTTACTTATCTTCATGGATTTTGTTCTTATTCCACCATAGCCTGATGCTGTTTTATTGAAGACATCAGAAAACAACTATGAACTGATACACCATACAAATATGTGTGCTATAACACTGAACAGCAAACAGCTGGATTTTATTATTTATCTACAATTTCCCAGTGCCAAATTTATTCCAAATAAGATGCCCAGATTTTTGTAGGAAGCCAGCAAGGGAACAGGACCACAACATCTCATTATTTTGTCCTCCAGATATGAGACTCAGGTATACAGTCATTGAACATAGCAGTTTCATTCAATACTATGTAGATTGAGATTACATGTTAAATTACTATATCTTGGGCTGAAACGTTAAAGAAGGATTCTGTACCACTGCAATTTCTTTTCAAACCGCAAATGTTTTTCTGCACAATGTACTCATTCAGTCCAAGTCAGAGGGAAACAAACAAAAAAAATCTCTTTACCCCAAAATAGCTTTCGCTGGATAGAAGCTACAGTTGAGTCACTCCTTCTGGGATTCATTAAAACATGCAAACTCCCTTACTCTGCACAGAGTTACTCTCTGTATTTCCTTGCAAACCGGGTTTGGATTCTTAAACCATCTTATTTGACGCACTGTTTGCAAAGGGAGAGGCCCTGATAGATAGATAGATTAATGATATTCTCATACAAGTCTAGGATCTGGACACAAGTTTAACAAGATTTACTAGTACAAAAATCCCCAAAAGTAGGCATTCAGGTCTGATGATTTATTTAAAGCATTGATAAATGGACTTTTCACATAGGATATGTACACAATAATAAACACGGGCATCCAATTAAAACTAATGTCAACACATATAAAGCACATTAAAATAGTTTAAAAATAGCAAGAAGGCAGCTGTAGTCTATAGTGGTAAAACCTGAAAAAGGAGTTGGGGCAGAAATAAAAGCACAGCTGTATGTATTTTACCTTTGCACATGGACATCCCTGGCTGAAATCACTAGAAATTAAAGCCTTCTTTTACACATTATCTTTTGAACCCCTAAGTCACAGGCTCTCAGCATTTTGAGATAGGATTGGGAAAAATACCTGTTTTGAAATCCTGGACAGCAGTCATTGGTCAGAACCCTCCATATCAAGGTAGATGGGCAAAGATCTGGATTGGACAGCATCTTATTTACATGCTCCCAGGTTGCAACAACTGATAAGTCAATTTTCTTTAATCTGGTGCCCTCCAGATGTCTGGAACCATAAGAAATGGCAGTGCTATTTGGGAAGGATGAAAACAGTAATTCACCACATCTGACGAATACTGGGTGGTGGAAGGCCATGGTAAAATCAGCTTTCATGCTCATGGATGACATTTCTAATGGATATGTTAGTTCTATTTCTGTTTAACCATCACAACAATTCATTCCTTTTTATTTATTTATTTATTTACTTATTATATTTGGTCTGTACATCAATCTACCTCAGTCCCTCTGCTAAAATACCTACCAAGTTCATAATATTTTTACCCACTAACCTGTAAGCATGCATGCTGCTGCAATTTAAGTTGCCACAAATAATCTACCAAACCTAGTACTGTGGATGCTATCTTGCCCTGACGAACAGCATTCTCAATATTAGGAGGCAATTGGTTTGTGTGTGTGTGTGTGTGAGGGGAATTATCTAACTTCCTCTGGTGTAGATACTCATAGCATCCTCTCTTCTTCTGTCTTGAGGAGGCGGCTGGCAAGGGTAGTTACATATTGAATAATGAATTTAATGCACAGATCAATACCTATAAATCAAGCACTGTAATGGGCATTATTGTACAACTCTTCACTTTGAGCTTTTAAATATCTTGATTTCCTTGACTTTGTAATTATCAACTTTAAAAAAATGTTTTTAACGTATTATGTAAGCAGTATAACATCACAGTTAAACTGCTACGCTACTTGAACCTTACTGTTCAAAACTAAATAAGGAAAAAGAAAACCTTTTCTGGTAATTGTTACTTTTAACATTCTGAATCTGTGTTTTGTTTCTTGACATTTTATGGGTCGTAATAGCCAATCATGTTCAAGTTGATGAACAGCTTAAAACTACCTAAATACATGTAGTTTTAAAAGAATTTTTTTTCAAATGACTGCCTAGCAGACTGTTGCTCTTCTCACCCCCAGTGCAAAAGTTTTCACCCTGGTCTGGATGAAACACAACAGAATGAAAATATTAAGGGATGAACTTTCCAGGACAAAACAGAAAATCAATGGCAATTCCACCTGTAGTTGACTGGTAGTGAAAAAAATACTGTAGATGGCATCCCACTGGAAACAGACTGAAACAGGGGTTGCTAAATTACTCCCAATTGAAAAGATTGCGGCATTACCTATCAAAAGGCCATGTTCTTGTTATGTTCTTAGCAAAGTTTGGCTGTTTTGGTCAAGAAGTGGTAGAAAGATATCAGGAGAGTTATAAAGATGAAATATTGTGTGAATTTCTGGTAAACGTTCATGAATGAAGACTTGCATGGCTGCAGTTATGGACCCTGAATTTGGGAAACTGGTTTCTAAATAATTTGTGTTATCCACTGAAAATGGCAAACCAGGTGCCAAGATAATGTATTATAGTAAAAGACTGCTAGAAAGAACAGAAAAGGTATCGTAAGATTCTTCTAGAATTCATGAAAAAAATATTTTCACTTTCATTGTCCATTCCAGACAGGATTCATACATGACTGGTTCCACAAATCACACTAAGCCATGTATTAACGATTGTTTATTGTATAACTTACGCTACATGCAATGCCATAATTCATGGTTTACAACCCGTGATGATGGTTGTAGTTACTTTTGCTGCTGCTATTGCAACAATTATGAAGATAATGTCAATTTACATTCCACTTTTCTGCCTCATAAGTAAACTCTACTGGCTTGGTTCACATAACACATTAATCCAAAACTTTTTTAAAAAAGTCATGTGGTTTAATGTGATATATGAACACAGTCAATCTCTGTTCCCTAGCAAAATGATCTTCAACCAGTCATGTCATTGGCACTCAGCTAGTATGACTGATGAGCAGGGGTAACTGGATTTGAAGTGCAAAACATTTGGAGAAGAATTGGAAAAGGTGCTTTAACACCTGTTGAGGCCAGGGATCTTACTAATATCAACTAATCTGTCTTTCAGTTCAGGAACTGATTCTTAAACTTATCTGAACAAAGTGGCAGAGAAATTCAGAAAACAGGTGAATTACAGATAGCTGCTTGGCAGAAAGTCTAAATGAAAGCATGTGAGAAAGGCTTCAGCCGAAAATGTATGTTACATCTAAGCATTAATCACAATTTGTTTGTTGAGCTGGTTACTCATATCCCTCATTGTCTATGGTTTATATGTCATATATATATACAGTATAATGTGATTTTTTATTTCTTATGCTTGTTGTTCTATCTTGCATGCTATACATTATACATTTGGTGAGATGGGCAACTATGTGTTTAAATAAATAAACTCATCCAAGCTGAAAACTACACAGCCCACAAAATTAGCTTGTCTATGGCTGCCACAAAAAAAGGATAGCAGAGTTAGGACAAAGGCTCAAGAATTTTGACTCACTTTCAAGTCCCCTGCTTGAACTTCTCTCTCCAAGGACTATAAAAACTGTCTTATACAGAGTTGTTTTCTTACTCAATGCCTTGAACAACTGCAGACTCCAAAATCAATGAATGCTCTACACTCCTGTGTGCTGGCAGTAGGGCTTGGGGCCCATAAGTAAAGGAAGAAAGAGAAATACACACAGAAAATACACACAGGGAAAAAAAATTCTCCCACCACTACGTTGGTAACCAGTGTTAGGCTGACTGTCCAGCTTACACGGTTTTAGTAATCTGGCCCAGTAAAACAACTGAAATTGGAGGAATGTAGGCCCCTCCACCAAATTGAAGAAAGTCCACTTAAAGAACCCCATCCCTGACTTTTACTACCTTAGTGGTAGTAAGAGTTACAGAGCAAAGAATTTTAGTTAACTCTCATACCAAGGCAGGCACAGGGCAAGTCTTCATCTGGAGAATCTGTATTATTAAAAAAAAAAAAAATCCCTGCCAGTACCTTATTGTTCTCCCCCCCTCCCCCGCCACCATGGTATATTTAACCCCCTTAATTTCTCTCTGAGATTTCAGAGTCCTGAACCGCTAGATTGCACCATGAATTCCTTTCCCTCCACCCTCCTTCATGCTCGACCAGAATTCCTCATCTATAACACTGTCACTCAAACTCCCAATTCCAGCCCGCCCAGCTGAATGGGGAAGAGAGAAGGCCTTGTTTATCAGAAGTATCAGAAACCACACTCAAGCTTACATGCGCCTCCCTCAAGCTGTTGTCAGGCCAAGCTCTTATCAGTCCTGTTATTTCCTGGACAGCACTACATTTTAGCCCGAACTTAATCCTCTCCAAATAGCTTCTGTACACACCATCAGCAGCCTGGAGGAACCAGGCAGGAACAGCAAAGAAAAGAAGAGAACTTCTGCCCAGTTTATCTATCTGTGTGTTTATAAAGTATTCAGCATCCCCCCATGGGACATAGGGATCAACAAATGTCTTAATGGACTAGGAAGGAAATACGTCTGGAGATAGACACTGACCATTAGGGTCCAGAGAATGTAAGCCTCTGGAAGATTTGGTATCTCCAGAGGCAGTATCATTTCAGAAAAAGCTGCAACAATTTCAGTTGTGACTTCGAGCTCTCCAACCATGATTAGTCCCTTCTTCAAGGGTACTTTGAAGAGACTCTACTTCGGATCAACCAAATGATACACAGAGCCCTCAAACCCAAGGCTGAAACTCTCTGGTTTGAGTGTAATTTTGCTATGCTAGTTAGAATTTCCCCAGACTTTCAATTTGTGTGTTTTGATACAGCCAAATTTTGGGTTGATTTTGAATTGGCTGGATAGCCGATTGTAGGCTGTAGTATTCAAACCAATTTAGACTTATTTTGTTTTGGTCTTCCACTACTGACTTTTAATTGTTTCCTCTGTTCATAGTTTTTGAATATCTGTTTTGCTATTACTATAACTGTGTGGATATCATTAATTTGATGGGTAGCAAGACAACATTGCCAATAAACTATAGCTTGGAATTTATTTTTAAAAACACAGCCCTGCCTAGTATGGTGTTTTATCTCTCCTATCCTATAACAACTAATTAGAGAGGAACCAAACAGTATGAAAGCCAATCATGCAAGCTATTTGTTGTCCTCAAAATATAAGTATCCCTCAGAAGGAGGAGGAGATGTTCAGCAATTCCCAGAAGAAACAAGGATGAGAAACTCTCTGGATTGTTCCATTTATGGAGGCCAAATTTTCCCATCTCTACACAAAGGAGATTTCAGGATAAGTTCATAGAATATATTATCCAAAGTGAACAACTCCAAATATTAAAAAAAATATGATTCTCATTTCTCCATTCAGTTCCTCAACTCTATACAAAGAAATATAATAATTGCAGGAAGGTTTACAAAAACATTTTAAAAAACAAATAAAAAAATTAAGTCACAGGTTCTCAAATAGTGGGATTGGATAGCCTGGGGATCATAAGCAACTTAGGGATTTGTCTAAGAAACCTGATCAGCCTTGCCTAAACAGAGGAGGAAGCTCTCGTCTTTGCTCCTTATTTTGCCTGCACAAATCTCGGTGTGAGGCTGCAGTGTTACAAAAATCTGAGGTGTATGATCATAGATTCAAATTCAATTTTTGAAAATAAATGGTGAAATCATTAGTTCTGTTCATAGGGGAAGTGTCCCATAAATTCATGCATCATGGTATCACAAAGTTTATGAATCACAGATTAAAGAGTTTACCTTCCCAAGTTAACTCAATGCTGGTGTCCGGGCAGTATGTCCATCCAGGTGGTCTTTTTTTAAAACAATAATAGAGATGCATTTTACCATCATCTCATTCCAGAATTTTTTTTAAAAAAAACCTTAGTTGCCTAAGTGTTCTCCCAAGTTAGCTTTTTAAGAAAGTCAAGTCAGCTCGGTGCTGCTGCCACATAACTGGCAAAAAAAGATCTGGATCATTTTTTCAATCATTTTAGTCAGAATAGGTAAATGGTAGCATACGTTTAAAGGCCTTGTAAAATAGATCTAAAGAGAAATGTTTATCTGTGGAATAACTAGATGTTTGATGAGATGGGCTTACACCATCAATTGAAAACCTGTATACATACTTCGGCTTAGCAGTTAAGATGCTGGGCTTGTCAACCAGAAGGTTGGCAATTTGAGACTCAAGTATTGTGGGACAGGGTGAGCTCCCATTACCTGCCCAGCTCCTGCCCACCTAGCAGTTTAAAAGCATGCAAATGCGAGTGGATAAATAGGTACCACTTTGATGGGAAGATAACAGCATTTGGTGCATCTTGGTGCATCATGCTGGCCACATAATGACAGAAAGATCTTCGGTGCTCCTCCCTCGGCTAAGAAACAGAGATGAGCCCTACCCTCTCGAGTTTGGACCTTCCCAATGAACTTTAATTTCCTTTAGTACATTGTGATTTTAAAATGTTCAATTTTTTTAATGTTCATTTTTTTTCATTTATGAAAACTAGATTGCTGAGGATTGGCTCTATTGCTAAAAATACTTTTTTAATTAAAAAAAATAAGAAATTTATTCTTATTTTCAAAATTGTTCTCAATACAGAGTATAAAATATACAAAACAACTCTGAGATGTTGCAACAAAGCCCTCTGGTATGATAACAAAGGAAATCATGATTCTCCATTTGCCTTGCCCCTTCAATGTGATCTCATCTTATATAATATTTGCTATCATATTTGCAGATGTGTGTTTCCTCAGTTCTGCAATAATATTCCTACTTATAAAATCTTGAAAGTGGACCTAAACTGATTTCAGTTGCTAAAGTTAAGATTTCCAATCTCTATTATTTTACTTTTTAGCTGATAGGTTTCCTTTTCAGCGTGTGTTTCAGATTACCATATGATATGTAGCTATGAGTTTATACCATATTATAGGCAAGACAGCATTAGATATGATTTTAAAATGCTCCAAGCTATTATTCAAAAAATATCTTCACGTGCATAGCCAGTGTTAAAAATGTAACTGGTGCTGCTTTCAGAGTGCTAGCTTATATATGTGAGGCCTATACATTGAGAAGAAGAGCAACAAATCCACCCACATGTTTCATTCTGAATTAAGAAATTATATCACATTAAGGAATGGTTACTCAGGGCAGAGCACAGGCAAAGGATAGGAGGGCAGAGCACAGGCAAAGGATAGGAGGGGTGGGAAGGATCCCTCTCCAAAGATATTTGTACAGGCACTTGTACTCTTTAATGGATGCTGATGATGCTTTCAGAGAGATAAAAGTAATTTAGACCTCTTCTGGACTAAAACAAGCCAAAGATTAAGAATAGCCAGTGCCAGAGCAGGAGCCTCTATTCACATAGTATCTCTGCAGTCCTGAATATGCAGCTTTAGGTAGTTATCTGGTGCCACTATCTCATCTTGCCACTGATCCACCAATAAGGAGACAGGAAATTGAAAAAAGTCAAGGATTACTCAATAGTCTCCACGGGCATGAATGGCAGCTGCTCAGCACTTTTAGCTCCAGACTGTGTCCAGCATCAACCCAGGCAGGGGCCATCTGCTCTCTCCAACTCAGGGTCCCTGCTTCTGCTCCTCCACAAATGCCAGCTAGCTCAGTTTGAGAAGGAGGGGTCATTGGAGGGCTTTAAAAGACTAAATTACTGAAATTGAGGAAATTCCTACTCTCTTCTCGGTGGAGCTTCAAACAAGCCATTTATAACCAGCCGTAAAATGTTTGCAGCTGGGGTGCTATATAAGCCATTTGTCTTAGCAATGGCATTCCTGATGCTACAGAGTATGTTCCACACTTGGAAGTATATGTTCTCTCAGAAATACCCACACCCGCACAAAGGACTGGCTCTCTTGTTAGGTAAAGGGAGAGAACAAGAAGGAAGACTTCCTGAATTGGATAAAGATGCCTTCAAAGCTACGTACCACCTGCAGAATTGATAGGGCTCAATTACAAGGGTTGATTCTAGTAAAGATTCCCTCAGGCAGACAACATGGACACATCTTTGTAAAACCTTTGTAGTTTATTTAAATGAATATGAATTCATTTGCTGTGGCTTTCTTCAGAAACATTTTTTTCATTCTAGTCTACAGCCCGCAGAGTTCTTGGTGATCTCCTATCCAAGTATTATCTAGATCCAACTCTGCTTAGTTTTTCAGGATCACCCAGGGTTGGCTGGGTCTCTCATCTCCTGAGGCCTTGTGTTAAAGTTTCCCTCAGATCAAGCTAACCCCCTATATTCTCACTAAGAAAACCATCTATATGGTTTTCTTAGTGAGAATATAGAAATGTTTTGTCACTGTCACCTTACAGGATTTTTTTATGTAAAGCTCTGGGGTTTCTGGATGGCCCATCTAATTCTATACACAATCACACCCATGGTACTTACATACTATATTGCTACAGATTAGCCACTATCCCTCCAGTTCCTCTGAAACCATTTATTTGACCTGATGTTCTGCAATCGAGTTCTAACGTTTCAGGCAAAATCTATATATAAAAGAGAAGTCCAGGGAGGGATGTGTGTTTGTATGTACTCTATAGAAAATCACAGTTCTCCCCCAAG
>JANHJO010010194.1:338-19897 GCA_032468235.1 Pseudoxyrhopus heterurus
CCCCCCCCCCCCCCCCCCCCCCCCCCCCCCCCCCCCCCCCCCCCCCCCCCCCCCCCACGGCGGATCACTTTCTCAAGTTTTTGCATACTTTTAAAAATATCTTTGTTAAGGTAATCCAAATTTATTCTCTGCCTTCATTCCATTGAGAATTGTCCACACAAAACATATTGAGGATTCCTCAGGAGTAAACCTTAAACAGGATTGCACTGCTAATTCACATCATCTAATATCATGTTCTTCATTCAAAGAACACCCAATATGGAGTTCTAAATGAAAATATGACCTTACTAATCACAGACATTTCCTTAGTTGAATACTACCATATCAATATTATACAGTAGTGTTTTTAATAGAAAATGCACCAGCAATACTTTGTAACCAATAGCAACTAGACTGTAGGAAGTAACAGGCTACAACTAGATATTTTCTGAATCTGGGATGTAGCCAGAAACCCATCCCTGGGTCTTTATTCAGAGAAAGGATTCCTACAATCATCGACCAGTTCAAATAAATTATTCATTTAGTCGTTTACAGTAACTGGGAAAAGGAGAAAATTTGTTCTGAACTTGAACAAAGCTGCAAAAATATAAACGTGTATTAGGAGTTTTCTCTTAAGATCATTTTTCCTTTATCTAGTCCTTGTACAGTATGTACAGAGTGCTTAGTTCTAGAACACATTCCCAATTTATCTAGAGCAGCAAGGCTTTGTTATGTAAACATGTAAGGATTGCCCAAATTCTATCAGACTTCATATCATACCATAATGAAAAAATTCCAGTTGGTAAAAACAAGCATATAAAGCAGAATGAAATTAATTAAACCACATAAAATATATGTAGCTCAGGATTGAACTGTGGAATTCTTGGTGCTCTCTGAGCTTTGTTGGTTGCTAACAGACATTTCATTACCCAACTAGGTAAAATCATCCTCCTCCACATTAAGTAAACAAAATAACTGAATTTTAATGTAAAATCATTGCATGCAGGTCAGTGAAAATGATAAATAATAAGTGAAAACATGCAGCTTAATCTCACAGCATTTGACTAAAGAGATGCCATGCTTTGGAAAGGGGTTCAAAGCTATTGTGATGGCTCTGACCCAAAAGTCCCATAGATTTCCTGGACCCATTCTTCAATCTTCTACTTGAGGCTGATCTGCAATGGAGAAACCTATCTGCTTAGGTTTCTCTTTGTGTCTTTTCCCACTTCTACAATGGTGTTTGTAGATATTTCCAGAGGGCATCAAGATATTTTTGCTTCAAAACTGCTGCAAGCAAATTAGAGTTCTGGAAACCTCTCTCAGGGCCTTCATGTAGATGTTAAATAGGAATAAGGACAGATTGGAGCCCTACAGCACATTGTACTTCAATAACTATGGGGTGACTGTTTATACCTTCACCACTAAGTGAACCTGCCTGCTAAGGTAGCAGTGGAATCCACATAAAACATGACAATAATTCCCAAGCATCACAAACTGGGTCAGTAAGATACAATAGTAACAGCCATTATCTCAATGAACCAGCTTTTGATCAACATTTTCCTTAGTTTTTGCTTAGACTCCCCTTCCCTTATATTTTCTCCATGATCCTTAACAAATGTATAACTTCACTTGAATGCCATGTAGGTAGTCCTCATGACCATAACTGAGCCAAAATTTCTGTTGCTAAGTGAGACATTTGGAAAGTGATTTGTGCCCCATTTAATGACCTTTCTTAGCACAGTTGTTAAGTGAATCACTGCAGTTAAGTTAGTGACATGGTTGTTAAGTGAATGGCTTCCCCATTGACTTTGTTTGTCACGAGGTCGCAAAAGATGATCATATCATCCCAAGTCACTGCAACTGTCATAAGTACGAATCAATTGCCAAGCATCCGAATTTTGATCATGTGACCTTGGGGATGCTACAACAGTTGAAGTGTGAAAAATGGTCATAAGTCATTTTTTTCAGTACTGTTGTAACTTCGAACAGTCACTTAAGGAACTGTTGTAAATCAAGGACTATCTGTATACCAATTTTCAAAATATGCGATCATATTGTAGAAAGGTGCAGTGTAATCCTTATCAATTTTATGAAAACATAATTGGTTTTTACATTATTGGTGATTACCTACAAGTAGTCCTTGACTTACAACCACAATTGGGACTGGAGTTTTCACTGTTAAGTGATATGGCCATTATTAAGCGAGTCATGCAATCGGACCTATTTTGCAATGTTTTTTACCACAGTTATTAAGCAAATTATGGTGCTGGTCAAGTGAATCCAACATTCCCAATTGACTTTGCTTGTCAGAAGCAAGCTGGGAAGGTCACAAATCATGATCACATGATTGCAAGACATCCATCGTAAATGTCAGCCAGTTGCAAGTGCCCAAATTACAATCACGCGATCACAGAGGTGTGAGACAATTGTAACTTCAAGAACAGGTTCTGAGTCACATTTTCCAAGGCTGTCCCAACTTCAAACCATTGTTAAATGAATACGTCAAGGGTTATCTGCATGTATTTTATATTGGAAAAAATCAAGGGTGTTGCAATTATATTCTACTTAAAATTGTATCAATCTTCTTTATCTTTCCTATATTCTCCATCCATTTTTGTTCCAACAAAAAGTTAAGTGAGTCTTGAGAAGCCCTGTATTTTTTTAACCTTGCAAAATCATTAAGTATGCCAGCAAACAAAACATTGCTAAACCCTGTGTTCTTAAGAGATAAATAAAAAGAGTTTTATTATTGCTCTTCAGAGCAAATGCTAATAAAAGAGAGCTCACTTTTCAAGCAGGCTTTTCAAAGTTGAACCAAGACTCAAATGTGCCAAGATGGTGGTATTTCCCCCCCAGAAAACTTCAGCACCTGCACAAATACTAGTCGTTCTTAAACCTAGCCCCCCAAATGATATTTGGGACAGGTAGAACCTGTCAAGACCTCTAGTTATAGGAAAGGTGGGGTTTTTTTTTAGAAAAGGACATACGACTGCCTCTCTTTAAGACTGCTGGCAACAGTTCATCATTCAAATATGGATTCAATAGCCTGTGGATCCACCCAGCTGAAATAACTGAAGACAGGCAAAGGAGGACAAGTTATAAACCCAAAAGATAAAAGCATAATGTCTACATATTCAAGCCTTTGAAGCTGAGAGCAACCTCTCATAACTGGATCAGGCAGCACACTGGATAATGCATTGCATGAAAAGCAGTGTACATGTTTATGGGTGTAAACAATTACAGATAAATTTTAATTATTAGAAGTTACATTTAGCACCCCTAAAGGAGGCCATTTGATTTTGCACATTTTCTAACTGCCAAGTTGAACAGAAAGAATTGTTAAATACTTCAACTAAGTAGCTTTTTATAACTTCAGAACACACAGAGAGCAGAGTTGATCATACAGACCCATGATCGTCAGCTGGCAAGATTTTTTGTTGTTCTTTCTATCTCATTCTTATAATGCTACTCAAGTAATGCTGAAGGAAACTTTGAAGTATCTTTTAAAGTATTTTTCAAAAAGATCTCAAACTTGTTCAGGGAAAAGAACAAAACAAAAAGGAAAGATTTATAGTAAAGTTTCTCCTCAAGTCGCAGAAAATAAAACAAAATCTAGTACAGGTTTCTCATGCTGAGCACTTGATACTCCAACAATTCAATTTTGAACAAATTAATGTTGAGCAACTTATCTGCAGAAATATGAATATTCTTGACTGTAGCTCAGCAGTTCAAATGAAACAATTACCAACATAAATGATGACTAAATTTCCAATTTTACAAAAGACTTAGAAACTATACTGAGAGCTAATGGGTGTAATGGTTAAAGGGTTGGACTAGGAGTGGGAAAACTAGTTTCTAATCCTCCTTTGGGTACTGAAGCCAACTGGATCACCTTGGGCAACCAATCCCTCTCAGCCCTGATCAGCATTAGACTGTGCAACAAGCTGGGTGAAAAACATAACCTTGTGTTGCATCACCATTGATAGCTTTGCTCGGTGAACTGCAGCAACTGGAATGTGTGACAAGCAGATCCTGTATTTCAATGGAACAAATTTTAAAACCAACAATATTTAGCAGCCAAACTCAAGGACCATCATTCTTTTAAAAATCATTGCATATGTATAGTTTTAGTTTTGAAGACAACTCAACTCAAACCTACCAAAAAAGACATTAGAGCTGAATTACTTTATAAATTCATGTTAATAGAGTTACTTTAATAAAAATAACAATTCCGTTGGGTATAATAAGCAAAGAACTACACTTTCAAGAAATTGATTCTCCCCATTCCCTCTGGTATTAAAAACCTGAGGATCTTTTCTAAATATTCCTCACACAGAAATATTTTATGGTATCCTAGATCAATTTATTTAAAAACCCTCTAGAATTCCTCTGCATTACAGAGTTGCATCATGGAGCTGCAGTGGCTCAAGGGGTAAGAACAGAGTACTGCAGATCAGCAGTCTGGCTGATCGAATCCCACCAGCTCCAGGGCTGACTCAGCCTTCCATCCTTCTGAGGTCGGTAAAATGAGAACCCAGATTGTTGGGGGTAATATGCTGATTCTGTAAACCGCTTAGAGAGAGCTGAAAAAAGCACTGATAAGCAGTATATAAATCTAATGCTACTATTATTATTATTATTATTATTATTATTATTATTATTATTATTATTATTATTATTATAGGAGATGAAACATCTCTCTGAGATCAAAGACGCAAAGTAGAAGCAGCCACTGAAAGTCTTGGCTCATCAATGGCTGAACCCCCACAGCTTCAAATCCTCCTGCATCTATTGTCCTAAGTGTCACAATGGAATTGCTACTGACCCTGGATTGGTGTCAAAGGTGGGACACCTGGGGCCAAACCTGTGCTGGAGGAGAGACAGTTCCTACAGCAGAGAAATTGACAATGCTGACCCTTTTGCTCAGCCAACCCATTTCCTTCCTGAGGCTGATAGTTTGGAAAGGAGAAGCCCTCCTCCTGAATGTGGGTGCCCATCTGGTGACGGTCATGACTTAAGGAAGCAGCAGATGTTGCCCAACACTAACCATTCCAAAGCAAAGACTGGAACACAAAAGATGTTTCGATGTCAGGGAAGCTCAAGCACCTACCAATTTAAATATAAACGAGGCAGGCAAACCTGCAGATTAAATCTAAATACTGTATGAAAATGTGCAATGCATTCAATGCACTTACATAAATTTATATGCCACTGAATCAGATCCTAACTCTCATTCATTCATTCATACATTGAGCTTTACTTATATCGAGATAATAGTTTGGAAAAAGTAAAGCTTTATAACTCTATCTCCCATCACTTGTAGAATTCTTCTGTGCCAATGGAAGGACTTTCTCAGCAGTAGTAGTAATAGATAGTAAATGTTCTCCTTTCCATAGATTTGCTTAGTTGTTTCCCAAAAGCATTAGATTTGGCATGACTCATAACAAAGGTCCCTTCTAGACTTGAGCTGTTCTTCTTTGCAGTGACCCTTTCAGCTCAGGGAAAGCTCTACAAATCCATCTTCTACCTTTGTTACTCTCCTTAAAACAATTCATAGATTAATTTCAGGGAAAGACAGACTCCAGTGAGACAGTCTTGGCAGCATGGATTCTCACAGGGGTCATGTGCAGGTTAAAGCTCTTGGGTGATGAACAAACATTTGTATTTTCCGGTCTATGAGACTCAAGAGTAAATAAAAGCATTACCAGTAATGTAAATCTCCCTCCTGATAATCCAGGAGGACAAGGGGCTTGACCTCCTGGAGACTCAATGATATGGATTAACTAGGGACTTCACACGGGCACAGTTTTCCTTGAAAGGTCCACCTATGCTAGTTTTCTCTTGGAGGCAGCACATTTATGTACTAATTTCAGGTAGAAAGTTTATGCAGAGGAGGTTGTGTCCATGTGCATGCGCCCAACTCTGCTTCACACAAAATACTGGTAATACTTTAGTTTTTAACCTAGAAAGTAGTAAAATACAATGATTGGAGTGGTTTTCTGAGTCGGGGAAAGGATAGATTCAGACTACAGGTAGTCCTTGACTTACAACAGTTCATTTAGTGACTGTTCGAAGTTAGAATGTAGCTGAAAAAAGTGAGTTATGACCGTTTTTCACACTTACGACCCCCGCAGCATCCCCATGGCCATTTGATCAAAATTTGGATGCTTGGAAACAAATTCGTATTTATGATGGTTGCAGTGTCCTGGGATCGTGTGATCCCTTTTTGTGACCTTCCGACAAGTAAAATCAATGGGGAAGCCAGATTCACTTAATAACCATGTTACTAACGTAAGCACTGCAGTAATTCACTTAACAACTATGGCAGGAAAGGTCGTAAAATGGGGCAAAATTCACTTAACAGCTGTTTCATTTAGCAATAGAAATTTTGGGCTCAGTTGTGGTCATTAATGTATTCGTGCTCATGTTCTGCATTTATGCTGAGATTTCAAAATACATTTAAAAAAAAATCCAAAGTCTCTATGTTGAACGCAGTATGTATGTTGAGTTTTGGTGGGAGCCAAGGGGATTCCCTGAGTGCTCTGTTTTTCTGCCCTGTTGCATACCCCAGCTGAAGACTCCATCCTCCATTGTTTGTTGAGCTTTCTCCCACTCTTGTTCTGTGCCACTCTTCTGCACAACTTTTGCTCACTTGGCTCTATCCATTGTGCAAACAGGCACAGTTGATTCTTGTTCCAATCAGAACTTTTCAGAGTGCATTATTTTTATTTTTAGTAGGATTTTGTTCTACTAGGACAGCATTGTATTGTTACAGTCATTGTGTTCTTCTACTTATTCATACAAAGCCGCAGCGCTTAAACATTATTTTAAAGTTTTTTTTAAAAAAAAGAAAACAAACCCTGTAATAATGGAACATCGTAAATTAGTGTCTGTGTCTGCACATGGCTGGCTGCTGCAGACTGTATCATCTGGCTTCTCCTAAGTGCTAGCAGCCATTAAACAAAGTTGATGAGAGATTAGTGCTTTCTCTGCCCTGTAAGGTGTTGGCTAAGTGTCCCCAGGAGTTTAATTAAAAGCATCTGGAAAGACCTCTGTTTTTTGTTGTTGCTGTTGAGGACCCAGAGAATTTTCCTGATAACATATTAACTATTGTTCCCATGCTAATGTTTTCATGAAATCCTTCGCCATTTTTTCTTCAGGTCAGTTGATCAGTAGCAGTCAGTTTGGACCTCGGTGCCACCTACTCTTGTGACTACAGGATGCAATACAAGGGAACAAGAGGCTGATCCCCAAATCTCTTGGTTTGCCTTTCAGTTGTCTGCCTGTAGCACTCACAATATTTTTAAGTTTTGTTCTGACAGAATATGAACTTTGATTATGTCTCACCAAGTCACTGTTCCCTCTTAATTTGGTTTGGGAGAAAAAGGGGGTACCACAAGGTGTAGAGATGATCATCTCTCTTCATTTTATTCGTTGACGTCTTTCCCCCCCCCTTAAACCAGCCCATAGACCAATACTAGTGATTTATTCCTTAGCCAGTATTACCTTCCTTGAAGTTCATTCTTATTGCTTCCAGAGCAATTACACCATAGTCATTCTATTAAGATTGAAGATAATTAAATAATGAAAATATTTTATTTTTATAGAGTAGCCTTTTCCTACTGCAGACTTTCCCTGTTACTCCCATTTCCTTTATTCTACATGATTGATGTTTTTTTTTCAATCCAACTGCAATCAATAAAAAGAAAACAGTGAATCTCTAGTTTTAAAAAGCATACAATATTTTCGTATTTAAAGGTGCATTATTCTACTAACAACTTTCCTTGTAACTCTTGCCATACAATCCATTCAATACTCCTTGATGGACATTAGGATTCCTATTCACCTGTAACATCTCATCTCATTTTAACCACAACAAATTCCAACTATTTGCATCTATATTTACGCTGTCAGCTGAGAAATATATTATTTACTCCTTGGAGGAAGGAACCTGTTTTGTTTGTTTGTTTATCCTTTAAGGAACACTTCTGCAAGTTAATAACCGCAAATTTACAGACTATGTAATCCCAGTTTAATCTATAGGTTGGGCACAGATTATACTCAGAAAATTACATTGTCCACAATTTCCGAAAGGTAAGTTAACTGGCAACATTCTGCTTCTTTGAATCTAGAAAATATTCAAAGCATTTGACCTTGCATTTCTGGTTTGTTCCAACACAAACAACAGGAACTAGCACATGCAAATTTAGACTAATTTAAATGAATGATATCTTGCTAAGTAGGAGAATTCTCAAACTAATGTATAAGCCCCCTTTCCTCCACACAAAACAAAATAAAATATGAAAAATGGACTATTAAGATCTTATTGCCCTAATGCATTTGGAATATGGAAAGACTGATTTTCAACCTGAGGGCTAAAACTGCTGCATTTAAAGGCAAGATTAGATTATTAAATTTCTCATTTGCTTTTCATACTAGTTTTTTCTATAAAATTGTGGAGGAATTGAATTTAAAAGGGCATTTGGCAGACACTCAGATTTGTCTATCTGATTCCCCCACCCCCGAATTCAAGTTTTGATTCTAAGCAATCAATAACCATATGTACATCAAGATGAATTTCTTAAGCTTATTGTTTAAATGTTGCAACTGAATACTGGCAAAAGATTCAGTAATAAAGTCAGCACTGTCTTGTGAACTTTCAGTATGTAATAATCTTTCATGTAAAGCTTATAAGAAAAATATGGAATTAATCAAGCAAAACACATAGTTTGCTGATATTAATAAAGAAAAACATATTCTTTGCCAATTTAGGAAGAATTCTGTTATGTAGCTTTTACTTCTTATACGTCTTCCCAGAGGCCTCCAAAGAGATATAATTGGTTTCATATCTGATCCATGTTGTTCTCTCTTTTTGTACTAACCTGGGACACACTGTGCTAAATCAGGGCTGTCAAACTCGCGGCCCGCGGGCCAGATGCGTCACGTGCTGGCCATGCCCATGCCCATGCCCAGTTTACCAAAGGGGAAAAAAGTCATGATACGTCACATGACGACACCGTGACAATGCGAGTTTGACAACCCTATGCTAAATGCTTCAAGGCCTTCATTGGCTCAGTTGAACATAAAATAAGCACTTATTAGCCTAAAAGTTTTCTCTCTTTTCTCTCTCTGCTGATGAGGCAATCTCTTTATTTGCTCCTCAGACAACATAGGTACAATTATTTTCTATCCCACCAGCTACACTTCTTACATTTTGGCTTCTTAATTTCCAGAAGATTCCTGATAAAGTAAGTATACTCTAAACTTCCATTTAAGTAAATTCCAACTAAATAAGGTTCCCATAATAAAATTTTATTTCTCATATGTATTATTTTACTGTAGATGCCTTACAGATAGGGTTCCCAATACAATGGCTGGCAACCAATGTATCTTAATCACCTCTGTATTCACCCCATCGATTTCTTACACATTTTTAAAAAAATGTTTGTAAACAAATTGAAAATCTAAAACAAACTACCCAAACATTACCTTGTTTCCAAAAGTGGCTGTAAGGTATAAATTTGATTCATAAGCTTCCTCAGAACATAAAGAGTTATGGTTGTAAGCGAATATTTTGTTAAAGGTAACCTTTAACCTTTAGCCCAGAAGAAAAATAAAAAAATAAGCAACAGTAATATGAAATGCTTAGTGAGGCAGTAGCATTTTAGAAAATTGGTGCTTTCTATCTTCAATTGCTGACCAAAATATGTTAAGCCACACTGTTGCTAAAAATGATATGTTTGAAAATCTGTGTTGTACAAAACTCTAATGCAGAAATGCATAAAGGACTTATCAATGTGACTCAGTCCAAGATGTGTATTATTTCTGCACAATTACTTCTATTTTGCATATTTTGTACTATTTCCATTTTTATGTATGAAATACTTTCTTACATCCATTCAGTTATTAGATAAAATTGTATTATTTCATCCATTTTGATACAGCCCATTTGATCTTCAGGCTTTTGGGGGGAGTTATCTTGGTAGACTACCAACACCAGAACAAGTCAAGGAAAATATAGCCCTGCTCCTTTTCCCAGGTAACATTGATCATGATTTTCCTACATGACTTATGATATTCCATAGTACTATATTTTACCTTCTACTAATACGCATGAAGGCACTGCATGATGTCATCTGGTGGTTTGGTATGCAATATCATTAATACCTGAAACTCTATTGGCCCTTACTATTCGACTTTAACAAAGTAATTTGTACCCTTAAAGATTGTTTAAGTTGAATAAGAACAGAGCAAGTGGAAAGAGGAGTAAATGCTAAATAGGGAACTAGATTGAAAGATGAAAGTTTAGCCTATTTTAGAGGGAGTTTTACACCCTCTAAAAATCTGCAATCTTGAATCTTTGGGTGCTATTGGATTCACTGGGAATAACTACATTTAGAAAGTTTTTGCACCTTTATGCCTGATACAACCTTTTCTAAGCGAGTCAGACTTAGCAACCATTATACATGCCTTGTTTGCATTCCATATTGATACAATAATATGCTCTACATGGGATTACCCTGGAGAAACGTCGGGAATTTGTAACTGATATAAAATGCCACAGCTAGGACACTGACTGGCACAAGGTACAAGATTTCTATTATAAAATATCTGTACATTTATAAATTGCTAAGCAGATCTATTCTGAGGTGTTGATAGTGTCTAATTAAATTAAAGTTTTAAACCATTTATGGCCCATTTATCTGAGGTCCATTTCTCCTATTTTGAATTTACACAACTGTTAAGACATGCAAAAGAACCCTCTGTTGTCAGAGCTCTGTCTTTCTGGTTTGTAGGGAAGGCGTATTGCATCAGCTACTCCAATCCTAATATTTAAAAAGCCTGTACAGATTTTTTTCCACCAGAATTTTAATTGTTGTTAGGATCAATGTTAGGATCAATTTTATTGATAATTTTAAGGTATAACCTTATGGCTTATATTCTCTTCTTGCTTCTAAATTCTATTATTTGATTTGGTTATACACCAATCTGTAAAGACAGGATATAATTCAAATAAATAAATAATGCCAGATATGAATATAGTTGTTATAACGTTCTGCATAGATCCAAATTCAAAGGACAAAATGTGATTCAGAGTGAACAACGGCATTCATGAAGCATCTGTCAGGAAACCCTTAAATCAGCTGCAACATTTCTGGAGTTACATGGATGACCATGTAGCTGATCTGGGAAAAGACAAATTTTGTTTAAGATGTTTCTAACAAGTGTGCCCATATGAACTCCAATCACATTTTATGTTCCAAATGTGGAATTCATCAAATTCCTTATATCTTAAACATTTTGTTTCTATTACTTCTTTCGGATACCTGTATTAAATTTGAAATCTGGTTTCAGTTCACTTAAATAACCAATAGGACTCAACAATATCCATATTTTTCTAGACATTGTATTACTAAAGTATATAGTATAGTACTATATACCCCAGAATCAAATAAATATGGCAGTGATCTGGTGGGATATTTCCCATGATGAATATGATAACAAAAATACACAACTGATATCATTAATATTCAAAATAACAGAAAGAGAAAAACATGTATTCAAGAAGAAATGATTAATAGCCTAAAATTACTAAAGGTGTTTGCTGATGAACCTTTATATATTATCTGGAGAAATCCTGGAAAACCAGTGAAATGCTAGATGACTTGCAGACTAATGATACTGCTATCTTCCAAAAGGAGAAAATGAAAGAATTGGGGAATTATAGATCAGCAATCTATAGTTTAGTTTTAGACAACCCAGAGTTCCCTTGGGTCAAGATGGTTGGCAAAAATAATAATAATAAATAAATAAAAATTTGACCTCAATATCCGGAGTTGATCATAAATAATTCATAAGTACTTGAAAATGTGTGGTAATTACAAGAATAAGTATGGATTTGTCAAAAATAAATCTTGTCATACTGGATTATGTTATCTCATTTCATTTGGCATCACTATGAAGCAGTATATAAGTCTAAGTGATATTGCTATCTTCTTTGGTAAATGGTAGAAATATTACAGAATATGATATAACTTGATTTCAGCAAAGAATTTAACAATGTAGTCCTATTCTTTGTGATTAGGAAATTGTTAAATGGGGACTGAATAGATGATAAATAGATACAGACTCCTTGAAAACTGTTCTCAAAAGAGAACTCAACAATGATTCCAAAACAAACTGGAGTAAACAACCTCAGTACTAAGTCTTATACTGTTCAAAATTACTACTAAAGCCTTGGAAGAAATAATAGAGGAAACAATTGTCAGATTAGCAATGCCACAAAGTTGTTTGAGATAGCTAATATCTTAGAAATCAGAAATATAATTTAAAACAATCTTAAGCTAGGAAAAAAAGGCCAAAAATAACAGAATGAAAATAAATGGAGACAAATGCAAAGTTTGTAGCAAACAAAAGCAAAAGCAAAGGTATCGGATACTATGTTTCTGGCTTGGTGGCAGTTCTTGCAAACATATAGTCTTGGAATCGCGGTGGGCCTTGAGAAAAGATGAATGAATAAAATAAATAAAAGAGGGTATGGAAGCTTTTTTGAAGGATCTAAAAGGTGTTGCACATAAGGCTGTGGGCTGCTTCAGTCTGAAGGACACAGAATAATGGATTTAAGCTACAACCCAGAGGTGATGGAGTCCTCTTTACTGATTAGTTCAACTGGAGGCTGAGGAACCATCGGTCAGGGATGGTTTAACATAAATTCATGGGGTGGGATGGGTTGGGGATTGAGCCAGATGGTCTAAGTAACTCTGGAATAAAGTAGAGAACATTATAACACACCATGCCAATTTGAAGTTTAGCTGATGTCAACTAATTCATGGAGCTGCAATATTAAAGACTATCTACAACTTATAGCGAAGTTTGTCCTGTGATAGACGATACACAACTCTTTGTTCTTCTGTTTAACTTGGTTTCTTGATTTTACTTCTTGATTTTATATATTTAACAAATGTATATGGCTGGCCATCTCATGGAAAGTGACTCTGAAAGAGAAAGCCAGGCACAAACTTTCCATATGGTGTAAGGATTTTTGTGCCTCATAATTTCTGACTAATCCCATGACTAGTAGTACTGAAATAATCTGAATAAATGACACCTGAAATTTTATGCAAAATTATCTGTATGAAGAATAATTTGTCATTCTCCCCACCCCCGTTTTCTACACAGAACACCCACAGCCAGCTAGCATTCTTTTTAATTTATTTTATGCACAGAACACTCACAGCCAGATAACATTTCAAGGAAAATTCAATATTTATACTAAACAAAATGTGATTCATTTCTCTTTGCTTAGATTTATTTCTCTTATTACTATTGGTCAGCATCAGTAACGCAACATAGTAAAGCAATGTTTCACATGAAGTTTTTACTTTTGAGTTAACAAAGTGCAGATTGTATCAGAATGGTCAAGAAACCCCAGATAAGGTAGCAATGTCTACCTACTGGGGACAATATTGTAGAACATGCCTCAAGGGCTACTTTTTATGATCTCAGTTGCAAATCATGAGATGGATTATCAGACTCATGACTGATCACGGTGTAGAAAGCTTCAGAAAAGAGAACTTGTAATCGTATTTAAAGCAGGCCTGCAGAGATTTTACATGCTGAAAAAGCCTCATAAAATGTAATGTCATGTAAATGTTTATAGTTATTTTTTTTCCTAAATATGCCATGTCAGGGGAATGTGTGATTCTTTTATAGGTCAAGAACCCTAAACAAATTTAGAAAGGAGTACAAACTGGCTTTCCAATTTCAATGCATGTACTATTGGTGTTCAATAGAACTATCTTGCGAATATATGTTCCTCACAAAACAGGCTTTCTCTTCCTATTGAAAAGTACAGTATTTTGCAACCAACTTCCATTCTATTAAGGAGTCATTCTAAATGGAGACACCACAAAATGAGTTCCAGTAAATCAACTGGGACATGTTTCTATACAACCCACTTGGCATTAATATGATGGTTCAATGAAAAGATCCACTTTAATGGTGTAATCTGTTGCTAACCCCCAACAACACTTGATGAAAGTTTTTTTTTTTTTTTAAGAAAAACGCTGAAATAAGTGTTGGAGGGGGGGAGTCCAGGTGATTAATTTTACTAACTGCTACCACATTAATTTCTTCAGACTGAAATCACAGGGCACAAATTATCTGTTGAAGTGAAATCTTCATAAGGAAAGCATGCAGTGTCTGGATGCGACTAATGGAAGAATGAAAAGTAAATGAAAAAGTTAAAGAGAAAGAGAAATAGTAATTCTTGGAGAAGCAATCAACTTGAACCTCTGTCTTGGCCATAGCTACCCTGGAACTAATGAATTTATTTCCAAAGAAAAATAAATGTAGAGTATGTTGCATAACTAGGATTTGAAGCTTGTTTACATGAAGCACAATCAACCACAGGAAGACTCATTGAAGCATCCTCCATAAATGCTTCCAACTAAACGCCGTCAAGATGAGCAACCGAGCTCGAACCCTTCTATTCATTCATCCGCATGTCAACTGTCTCCAGGAGCAACCTCCACGAACGGGGAAAAACAAGCAGGGCACCCAAGGCTCCATATTTGCAGCCTCAAAAACTTGTAATCCTCCCTCTTTCATCTGTCACGAATACAGTAAGGCGGGGGCGGGGAGACTTATCTCCCATCCCCGGATCAACATTTCCCAAACAGAGAAGGGGGCCGGCTTGGCTTGGCTCAGCTCCTTCGGGATCGGAAGCCATCGCAATTCCCTGGAAAGAAGAAAAGCCGCCGCCGAGGCTCCGAGGGGCAGCTGCCGAACAATATGTGGCGGGTGGAAATGGAGGGGGGGGGAGAGGGCTTCTACGTTAAACGAGGCAGCTTGTGGGTCGGTATCCGGATTCGCCCCGGGGAAGAGGTAAAGCCGAGGCTGCGAGGAAGGCAGCGCGGGGCCCCGCTTACTTACGTATCTATTAATAAGAGTCCTGAGGCGGCTGCAATCCATGGTGAAGCGACTGGCAGCTGCTCCGGCGGCGCCCTCCCTTCGCTGCTCTCGCCCAAGCGGGGGGATCCTTTCTGCCTCGGCTCGGCTCACACTTCTGCTTCCCGCACCCACGCTGGGTTTTCTACCTCACAGCAGCCCCGGTCGCAGCCCTGCCCTGCCATGACCCGTCGGGTATTCTTGGCGGGAGCTTCTCGTCTCTCTCGCTCCCGCTCTGTCATGCGTGCGCCAGCCTAGCTCGCCTTCCCATGTGCGCTCCGCTCCGCGGCGCCCGAATCGTAGCAGCGCCGGCAGCAGCTGGCTTCGAAGGAGGCGGAGATGGAGGGAAAGAAAAGGCAACAAGGCAACTTCGCTCCCGAGAGAGCCGGGCGGCCGAGGTTGTTCCGCTCTTGCCCTCCTCCCCAGAAACTTCCCGCTGCGCTGGGCCGATTCCTGCGCAACCCCGCGAGCCCCGCTCGCTTCTCCGTCTGGTTTTTTTTCTTCTTCTTCTTCTTCTTCTCCCTCTTCTTTGATCTTTCCCTGCTAAGCCAGGCAGCTCACGTCATACGGCGCGGGCGAGCATGCGCGGTCCGATCTCTTCGCCAGGAGCAACACACCCTTCCATCCCCGCCCCATTGTTTCCCACAAGTGCGCCCTTCGCTCCGATTTCCAGGACTGCCTGGAGCAAAATGGGAAACTTCCACTTTAGTTTAGAGCCCTAAAGGCCGGGGGGTGGCCGAGCGCGGTGCAGTGACGCCACTAGGCGGGAAGAGACGGGCACCTCACCAAGCCCCTGGGCGCGTCGACGCCCGCCAGAGCAAACTTCAGAAGCGCTCAGCACTCTCCCCCCCCCCCACCCGCGAGACAGCAGTTCCCGACGCGCTCTTGTGCCCCGCGGGGCTGTTGAAATCTTCGCCGGTCTGAAATAATCGGGAAGGGGAAATGGTGAGGGAACCGAAGGCGGAAGAAGCCCGCGAACAATGCGCCTTTTGTTCAGCCCAGAGCACAACTGTAGTTGTCTTCAGATTCCTCACAGGCTGTTGTTTATTTCCTCCCGGACACCTGGTGACAGAGAGATTTAATCTCGCCTTCCCGGCCGGCCTGACACTCTCCCAAACCCTAAAAACACCAGGGTTGGGCCGGGGAAAGTTGGCCTGAAAGAAACGGCGAGCGCTCAGATCCTGAAACTCTCAACGCTAGACGGACAAAGCGCCAAGTCCCGTTTTTCAAAAGCGCGTGAAAGCGACTCAAAGTTAGAAGGGAGAGGACTATCCTGGAGCCCCTGACTTTCCCGCCTAGGACTTCGGAGAGGGGCGCAGCCTGGGCTGGAGTGGCAAGGGGCATCCTGAATACTCTTATTGCCAGAAAGATCCATGAAATGAAAGGGTGTGATTGGGTTTTTAAATTTGTCTTTTATATTATTTCTATTTTATTGTTGTACACCGCCCTGAGTCCCTCGGGAGAGGGCGGTATAAAAATGTTAATAAATAAATAAATAAATATGAAAACAAGGAAGAGTTTTGTTGCACTTTTGAGAGACGCATCCCTTATGCCTGTGATTTGGAAATACAGTAATCTCCATACTGGTGTTTTAAGTAAACAAATACGGGGTCCCTAAATATAAGGTGATAACAATGCCCTTTCATAGAATCAGTTAGTGATGCAAGTGTAAAAGTTAAAATAAACTCATGCAAGTAGCTGTCCCCACCTTAAGTTATTAACAGAAAGAAAGACTGGGTTTAGGAAGGGCAGTGCATTATATTTTACCCCAAGCACTGAAATAAATAAATAATAACCTTGTTCTGAAGATGATGACTAATGTTATTCATTGCCTGCATTTGTACTGCTCATAAACTCACAGTTAATGTAACTATTCCCCCTCAAGTCCTATTATGTTGCTTCATCATGGGGAGAGGGTTATTCTGAAAGGAAGGAGCAAAGAATGCCAGAAGTGTACTCCATGCCCAGCAGGTTCACACAAGGTAGGAAGGTCATTTCAGGTGCTCAGCTAAGTCAAGCAGGCACCTATATTAGGGAGCAGTGATATAGGAAGATACTGGAGATGGATGATCACATCATTTCAAATTGCCTGGGAGAGGCAGTTGTAAATGACTCATATTTTACCAAGGGAGCCACATGAATAGACAATATAAAGTGATTGACAAGTCAGTGCCAGATGATGGGGCTCTCAGATCAGGGGGTATTCAACATATTA
This sequence comes from Pseudoxyrhopus heterurus, assembly GCA_032468235.1. Lineage (NCBI taxonomy): Eukaryota > Metazoa > Chordata > Lepidosauria > Squamata > Pseudoxyrhopus > Pseudoxyrhopus heterurus. The sequence continues at coordinate 17,482 of JANHJO010010194.1, forward strand.
CTGAGAAAGACCTCAGGATCATTTGAAATTCTAATAATGTTTATGATGAGGCTCAATTAAAGGCTTCGAAATGCATAGTTCCTTTGTAGACATGCAAGAAAGGACAATCCAAAACTGCAATGTGTGCTGTGGAACCCAGAGAACTTCTACAGTGAAAAATGAAATGAAGCAAGTACATACTGATATCTTTGGCATATAAACTGAAATGGAATGGAATTGGACACATTCTTTCAGAAAATTATTTTATTTATTACTTGTGTGTGTGTGTGCCTTTGAATCAGTGTTGATTTCTGGTGAACGCTTAGACAAATCCATGTAGTTTTCTTGATAAGATTTCAGACGTTCAATGGATTTCCTTGCCATTGTTTTCTTCCTAGGGCCCAGAGAGGGACTGGCCCGAGGTCAGTAAACTGGCTCTGTGCCTAAGCTGGGAGTAGAACTCACTGTCTCCAGGTTTCTCACCTGGTGCCTTAATTGGTTCTCATGTTTATTACTAAGGTCACGTTAAAGAAGAAATAGTGTTGCTTTCAGTCCGGAAGCACACAGTAGAGAGTGTATTGGGGTACAGTGTAGTCAGTTAACTGATAACAGTTAATAGATTATATCAATTAGACTTTGTGGACAGTTATCTAATACGATGGTTATCCAAGTTTATGTTCCAGCCATTAATAGAAAAATAGGGTGTTGTTATGGTCTCACATTCAATCTGAAATGGACATAATGTGCAAGCAAGATGTGCTGCTTGTGGTGAGACCCTGGAATGTCAAACTTGAAAGAGAAAGGAGGAAAACGTAGTTGGACCACAGCCCTGGAAAACAAAAATGAAGCAGGTGAACAACTTATCAGTTTCTCCCAATCCAATGATTTCTTCATTGCTGAGATAATTTTCAAACAACTAAAATGACACCTATATTTATGGATATCACGAGACCCAGCACAGAAATGTGGTAGGTTCCCCACCTCCATTTTTAGACTAGATGGATGGACTTCAACTTCAGCAGCAATAGGTGCACTGTTGGAAGGCCTGAAGGGTTGGGTATAGATTTTCCTGGGAAAAGTTGCCAGGACTCAACACTCACTTGATGGTTCATCATCAAAAATCAATATAACTATGATTTTCTCAACCTGACTTTATGGGTTTACACGTCATGAATTCAGACGATACCTAAGGCTAAAATGTCATTGATTAGTTTATGTCACACTGTTGCACAAACACAATTATTGTTTTCTTGAAGTAGGAAAATACATTACAAATAACATTTAAAAAAAAAGAAAGCTTCTTTTCTTAAAATTTCATAAATGAAGATGTAAGAGATGCCCGGCATGAGAGCATCAAATTAGGTCTGTGGTGTGATGGGAGAGCAACAATGAATAGCTCCCTCCAGGTTATATTCCTGCATAAGATGGGAAGGAACTAAAGAAAGGAATTTGGATGTTGCAGGTCTAAAAGAAACTTAGAGAACAAGCCTTCAAACACCTCCTCTTGCAAAGGAGACAAAGTCAGGAAAAGTTTATGTGTTTGGTTGTCATTTGTTATTTGATATTTTGTGTTTGTTAATTGTTGTGTGATAGGTTCCACCCCTTTTGGGTAGGATAGGTTAGTATTGATGGGATTTAAAGAATTTGTTGAATTAAGCAAAAAAAACATCACTTTATTTCCTTATTCCAATGCTAGTAAAATTTATTATCTCCTCCATTCTTCATTATATTGCTTCAAAGTCCCTTTATTCCCTTCCTTTCTAGGACAAAAACAAACATGAATGGGAAGTAAGTGGAGGAAAGGAAGGAGCGAGAAGTGCTGTACAGCCTTAGGATATTTGTTGGTACAGTTTGTCCATCAACATTTGTAGTAATTTTGTTGCTTGGAATGACTAAGAATCTCTACATTGTATCTAAGGATCTGGCAAGCAGTCTGCTACTGACCTACTTTCACTTCCCTAATCACTGATACATTTTTTCTTGGTGCTAGTCCAGAAGTTAAAACAGCATATTTCAATATAGTTAATAGGTAGAGAGCGAGGATTTCCCAGACGAGGCCCCGGATGCTACTGTCCTGGCAGGATGATGGACTGGAGTGGAGTGTGTTTTCCTGTAAGAAACAGCCCTTTTAATTCTATTTGCTAAGGATTATCGTTTATGTAGTTTAATTACAGATTATAGTTTCATTTCAGGCTACCATGATGATTAAGGGGCTATCCCAGATCATCCGGAACCCAGCACGGGACACTGTTCACACACCAGAACTAGGGTCCCTGTCAGAGCATTGGCTCTGTGATCTGAAATTGGAGAAAAAAAGAGAAAAAAGAGAAAAAGTGTTTATTTTTTAAAAATGGTGTTGAATAAGATAGCAATAGCAATAGCACTGTATTTATATACCGCCTATCAGGGCTTGCAACCCTCTCTAAGCGGTTTACAA
>JANHJO010010194.1:56527-68593 GCA_032468235.1 Pseudoxyrhopus heterurus
ATATGCTGACATTGTAAACCGCTTAGAGAGGGTTGCAAGCCCTGATAGGCGGTATATAAATACAGTGCTATTATTATTATATTAATACCTAGGGTTTCTTTTCTTAGACAATCCTATCAACGTGCAGGAGTAGGAGATTGTCTCCGACAACAGTTGGGGACACGGCTTGCTTGGACATTAACTGCGGGCCAGCCTACATTACAGAATTCTACCTCAAAAGGCCTTTCAACCACGGTTTCACGTAATCAGCCAAGATCAAGGCGGGAGGGTGACATAAGTGGTAAGAGAAATGTATTTCACTGACTTTGCAGTGTGTGTAAACTTTTGAAGTTGAAAGAGCCTAAACCAATTATCAAATTGGGGGCTTCATGTATTTTGTCCATATTAAAAACTTCAGTATAAAGTTTTTAAAATATAATTATTTGGAAATAAGTTCTGCGGTAGTATGTTTATTAGTTGCTTAGGTGCCATTGTATTATGTTTGCTCTTGGTGACTGCATGGAAAAATGCTTGGCATCTTGGCCAATCTCCTGCAGCAATTCATACCTTTTTGAAGGATATTTCCATAATCTCCATTGTCTTTTGGTACTTCTATGGCATCCATTACCTTCCTCTTGCAGCTTCCATCAGCCTGGCAAATATAATCATATTTTCCTACTTCATTCATATCAGTTGCCTAAGTATGTGAATTTCTGCTTGATTATCATCTCCTTAATCAGATGTTAGTCTTTGTTTGGCTCAGAATCAGTTGACTGGCTATTCTTGCAGTCATGGTAATGTTTAATTAGTTGACTTGTTGCTGCCCTCTTGAAATGACTCCATATATAATTATAAAAATAAAATGTAAAAAATAATAGGATGCAAGAAAACGTAATACAGAGTGTGCAAGAGGCAAATTCAATAATCAGAAAAGTCAAACCAGATGGGTTCACACTCTTCCTGATCCAATGTCTAGGGAAAAACCAGGTGGGATGGGAACCATCTGGATCTTGGGTGGGATTACTATTCTAAAGGGCAAGTACAGTGAAAGAGAAGGCATGAATCCTGGGTTCCACAAGAGAATATTGCTTAAGAGACAAGCTCTGGAACATATGAGTTCTATGGGATTTTACTGGATAGGTAGAGATAACCAGAGAGAGATAGTTCCACGAAACTTGAGTTTGTGCCACGAAGAGCTTTAAATGTAATATTTAAGGTATTTCACCTTGAATTGTACCTTCAAGCCTATTGGTAATCTCAAAGCTCTCAAAGTTACAATGTTACATAGGTTTATTGAGGTGCAGCTGCTGCTGTCTGTGCCACTGCATTCTGGACCAGTTGTAGCTTCCAGGGAATCTTGAAGGGCAGCCAAGTAGAATGAATTGCAGTAATCTAGACAAGGGTGACTAAGGCATGAGTGACGGTGTGTCTCGTCTCCCAGTCCATTAATAGGTTCAGCAATAGGCCCAGTAATACTTCAAATGCCCTCTGAGCCATGGCTGCCGTCTGTTTTTCAAGCAGGAGTCGTGAGTCTAGGAGGCTCCCAGATTGCGCATAAAGTCTTTCTGAAAAATGCTACCCAGTCAGAACTAAATATAGAAGTCTTTGAATTTAGTAGGCCTCAAAATTCATTTGCCACTTGGTTTTTGCTAGGATTGAGCATGAATCTGCTCCTTTCCGTATTGACCCCATAGTCTTCAGATATTGAATCATCGTGGCTCTGTTAATGTGTATTCTTCCTCTTTGAACCAGCAGAAAAATATGTTGATATAATTTATGTTGCTCTGGAAGCTGAGCCCCAATGTCCTTCAGTATCAAGTCTTCCAAGTGAGTCTGTCCATACAGCCTGTGTAGATTTTTTTCCTTAGATTAAAAAACCATTACTTGATGGGCTTCAGCAAATCTCGATGGTTATCTGGAATGGAAACATTAGCCATGTTTTAAATTGCATAAGTCACATTATAATTTGTCTGAACATAGCTCTGAATGTAGTTCTGTTGGTCTTCTGGAACTCCAACTGATAGGAAGATGAGTAAAATTGTCTGCCAGTCTATTATAACTGATAACAAAACATAGTCTAGCTGGCAACTCAGTGAAGTGGAGGAGGAATGTGAGGTGAGGTTTCTCGTTGTCTTCCAGTCCTCTGACTTATCAATATGTAAGTTGGTACTAACTTTATTTTCTTAATAGGCAAGTTTTATAGTACATTTCATTTTTCCTTTCATAAATATTTCTTATGTCATCTTTATTTTCAGCTAACAAAGTCATGTCATCTGTGTATCTCAAATTGTTTGTATTTTAATCTCTATTTTGATTCCTGCACTGGCACTAACTGAACTAATTAATTGAAAGGAAATGTAGGTTGAAGACATTTTTGACACTTTCATCCTCTTCTTCAATTTCCCTTTTTTGGGGAAAGTATGTGGAGAAGATAGTTGGAATCTAGATGTAGAGAATCCTAGAAGAAAGGAATAATGTGAATTCCTGTCAGTCAGAATTCTGGCTTAGTCATGGGATAGAAATGTTGGAATGTTGGATGCCACAGGATTCAGTGTTCTTCCCATATTATTTAATGTTTGTATGAAGCCCCAGAGAGAGATTATTTTGGTGAATTGAATTATTCAATTACATATTTCCATATCAGACAGAATCTTCAATCGAAAACCTGAACTGGTATAAGTAGCCCTCGACGTATGATCACAATTGAGCCCAAAATTCCTGTTGCTAAGCAGGACAGTTATTAAATAAGTTTCACCACATTTTATGATCTTTTTGCCACAGATGTTAAGAGAATCATTGCAATTGTTAAATGAATCTTATGGTTGTTAAATGAATGAGTCTTCTCCCATTGACTTAGCTTGTCACCCTGACACAGTGCAACTGTCATAAATACATACCAGTTGCCAAGCACCCAAATTTTGATCACATGACCATGGGGATGCTGCAACAGTCGTAAGTGTGAAAACTGATCATAAGGAACTTTTTTCAATGCTGTTGGAACCCTCAAACTGTCACTAAATGAATGGTTATAAGTCGAGGACTATCTAAATTTGGAAGTTAAAAATCTGGATGAAGTGAAACACACTCAGATGAAATTCTATCAATACCTTTTCACCAATAAGCATTGGGACAATCAGTAAAATTGGTCCCAATCGTTACTCTATGTAGGATTACATTCCCCCAAAGGAATAGGAGTAGGCGTAGGCTCACAACTTGGGGATCCCCTTGGATATGAACATGACTTGAAAGGGTCCTTTGCTCAGCCCTATAGTGCAGCAATTGGAACCCTATGTGGAAACAATAACTTATACCTTGATCACCATGTGGTCGGACTGTTGAATTGCACTATACATTGACCAGGTTTTGGAAATGATACAGAAGGTATAATTGATCTAGATTGCAGTAGCCAGACTGAGGTTTTGAGGTTGCTGCACTGGTAATTTTTGGTGCCAATTCAAAATGTAGGTAATAAACTATAAAGCCCTATGCATTGTAACATCAGCTTACATCAACACACCATCTTTCCAAAATGGATTTTGCAGTCTAATCTATATCTTAAGGTCTGATAAAGGTCTCATCTCCTTGGGAGGTATGAGAGATCTGACACTGACAGCCAGCTTTCTCTGTAGTGATGCTTCCCCTGGACATAGGTGCCACATTCTCTCTCTGACAATTAAAATATTTTTATTCCACTATGCCATTGGATTTAATTGATTGTGGACGTCCCACTTTGGTATGTCCATTTTGATCATTTTAAACATACGTTCTGTTGATTCTCATTTTAAACATACGTTCTGTTGATCATTTTAAACATACGTTCTGTTGAATCCGGCAATTGGGGCAGTCAACAAAAATTGCAAATAAATAAATAATAAATAAACGGACTGAGTACAGCACTTTCACTAAAAGCTAGAATATAATAAAACATGCATAACCTTCTATATCGATCTTAATCTTCAATGACAATGACTTCTTAAGACAAAAAGATACAGGGAAAAAAATAGAATATTTGAGGGTGGAAAAACTATGTTGGGAAATTATATTTTAATCCAGAACTATTTTGAAAGGCAGCTGAAAAAACTGCCTTAGACAAATGAATGTGGGTATTGAATTCTGATTTACTCTGTTAACAGTAAAAGGAGCCAAATTGATATTGCTTTACTCATCCCCAACTAGGGAACAGGGCTGTAGTCTAAAAAACAAAGACTTTAAAAGGACTTTAAGAAATAGAGTTTCTTGCAGAAGACTGTCTGAGGTAATAGAGTCCTATGGGAGTTGGGCGGCCTAGAAATTAGATAAATAAATAAATAAATAAATAATCAGCCCCTCCCTCTATCCCACTTGACTTGTTACAGTACTATAAACCTGCTTTGGATTTAAATGAAAGAAAGAATAAGAACTATAAGTTATTACAATGACATAATTATATTTGAAGGTACAGGTAGTCCTCAACCTATGACTAATGGAGTTTGCCCATTTTGGTTGCAAGTGGTAATGGACATTAAGCGAGATGGCCTCACTTAATGACCCCATTCCCTGTTTTCTCTGATGTGGAGCACAGAGTGCTTGGGTGAGGGAGGTCATATTCTATTCCTTTGCTCTGTTTCTCACCCATTGGGTCCCCAAAGCTCTTGGGCCTACTTTAACCCCCAACAAGGTCCCCGCAGGTCTTTTCTCCCACACTGGATTCCAACAGGGCTTGTGCCTCCTCCCAATCCCCCCATCACCCATCACACACTTAGCTTTTAAAGATCTCTGGAGCTCTGGAGGTTTCCTCTGGTGTGCAGAGCGCTTTAGGGAAGGAAAATGGAGCAGTTTGTCCCTTGGCTACATGGCACCATCCCAGAAATGGCTGCCATTTTGGTGCAACCACAAGGAATTGTTGACACATGAGAATGGCAGCTGCATCTGTGAAGCAGCCAAGCGGCCCAGGGATGAATGGCCAAAGAGTACTCTGTGCCCAAAATAAGGTCTGGAGATTTTCAAAAGGTAAGCGTGCGATGGATAATGGGTGGGTGGGAAGCAGGCCCAATGCTGAATGGGGGAACAGAGCTGGAGGGGCTGCTGCAGCCTCCCTGCAGTCAGTCATAAGGGCAAATGATTGTGGGGGTGCTGCAGCAATTGTAACTTTGAAACAATCATAAGTATCTTCGGGGGGAGGCGCCTATAACTTCAAATGGCAGCTAAGTGACCGGTCGTTAGGTGAGGATTACCTGTTGTGATATAAACAGTATATTGTTCATTGGGAGCATAAACCATTTATTTATTTATTTTTATTTTATTTGTTGGAATTTCTATGCCGCCCCATTCCCAAAGGACCCTGGGTGGCTCACAACAAACAGTCATAATAAAACAATCATAAAAATTTAAAATATAAAACAATATAAAACTATAATTTAGATAAATTTAGATTTATGATGTAAGCTGCACATTTCAAAGCTCATGGACCATGTTTCAAGGAGACATGCAGCTATAATTTTGTACAGCCAAGGAAGCCTTGTATTTGAATTCTGGGAAATTGCTTTTCATAGGAACATTTTTAGGAACAGATTGGGATAAAGCAAGAAACTGTACTAATCCAGGAAAAGTCACCATTCCCCTGAGAGTTGTATAGGACCAAGGTGTAGATTCTATAGAATAATAGCTACATTTGCTAGTATATATACCTATCAGCAGGGGAGGAATGCTTGCAGAATATCCACAGAATGACACGGACACAATAAGGTTGCTTCTAAAATAGAAACAATTCTTAATAATCACCACTTTCAAGACTAGCTAGGAAAGGGCTTATATTATTTTTAATCTCTCTCCCTCCCCAAAGGATTTCTTCCATTGTTTGAAAACCTGTATTTATAATTCTCAGTAAAATAGTGATTCCTCCTCCTAAGGATATCATTTGATGATGTCATTAATTAGCTTTCTTTTAATCTTGCCTCCTTCTAGTCTCCGTATGTTTCTTAAAGAATTGAGTGGGTAAGGTAGACGCCCTTCTCAGGAGTTGTGTTAAAGGTTAACATCCTAAGCTTTGTGTGTGCTTGCATCATTTAAAAATGTGGTTGTAATAAATTGCTTATGTTAAAGTATGAAGTGCCTATTTCATGACTCAAATTATAATTTTAGAAATGGAGCCAACAACTATGTACTATCCAGCAGCTGGATTTTGCTAGGTATAAAATAAGGTTGAATTTGTTCCAATTAATTGCCAAGGATTATGGCATGGGTCCAGGTTACTTGAGGGACTGTGTCATCCCAATGGGATTGGCCCGCTTCATGGACCAGGCTATTCCGGCTGCCTTCTCTGCCATCCCTCCTGCCCTTTGGAACATCTCTTGTCCCCTGGAGTGAGGTTGGCTCCAACCCTCCTGACCTTCCACAAGAGCTTGAAGACCTGGCTCTGCCAGTTGGCTTGGGGTTCCAGTGGGAGAGCTTCACAATAGAGGTGATTGTTAGATTAATAACAAATCCCACCTCTCTCCCTGCTCATCCTACTCTCTCCTGTCCCATCTTTTAGTTAGATTTGATGATTTGTATTTTTATAGTATTTTATTCATATTAAATTCATGCTTTATATAGTTTTATTCTTTTAACATTGTAAGCCACCCAGAGTTACCCTATAGTAAGTGGTCAATAAATTTAATAAATGAATGGAATGAATGAATGAATGATGTAAGCAAGTGTTAAAAGTATCTGAAATAAATCATTTAATAAATCATGTCATTCTTACGTTAACCCAGTCAATTAAAAAAAATTGAAGGGAAGTTAGTTTTCAATGCTTGATGTAAATAAATTTGAAGAGTGCTTTATATGCTTAGTAATTTTCAGGAGAAACTATTTTGGACTTATTGCTATTATTTTCTTGCCTTCTCTTGCTGACTTTATAGTTCAAAATAGTAATAGAATTGCTTTAGACAGTATTTCCATTTGATGCCCTGGATTCTGTGATGTGGATAAAGCATTGAAATAGTGTCATACAATATAGAAAAAAGCCACACCATTGTCTTAATTTACAATGTTTATACTATCATCTTCTTTTAATGACCCCATAATCCCTTGTGGGGTGGAGTCTGGGTAACTGAATGGTGCTAGCAGAGTGTTTAATGGCCGGATGCTCTTCCTGTCACCAATGCGGAGTTTTGTTCAGATATATTCTCATTTTGCCCAGAGAGAAATATCTGCCTCTACCCAGGATCGAACTCACAGCCTCCTGATTGTGAGGTGAGAGCTCCACCTCTAGGCCACTGAGTCACTCCTATTATGTTTATACTATGTCAGTAAAAAAAGCCCATTCTAGCTTGCAAATGTAATAAAAGAAACAGATACAACTTGCCATTATTTTTGTAAGTGCTTCTGAAACCATTCATATTCCCAGTTAAAGAATATTTATAAAGACAGCAGATGGACTTTATGAATAGTATCATATAAGTGTGTTGTGGACTATAGAGAAAAATACAAGTCTTCGTGTTCTTTAATTTTTTAATCTATGCTATAGATATTTGGAATTTGAAACATTCAGTAATAATCTAGTTTTTTAAAAAAAATATGATGATTTACTGAGTACAGAATTTCCAGAATTAAATGTGAGATGGATGAATGAAGAAAGAAGTGGGAATATTTAAGAAACAACAGAATCTTAGTATTTTCTGAGTTTAATTTATTTTGTAACAGATATATGTTCATGTATATTGGAATTTAGTATTTTTACAATTTAATATATATCAAAGATTATTAAAATACTGATAGCACCACAGTATATTCAAACTGAAATTAGTCTGTGGACGCTAACATACTGTTTTGTTATGAAAGAAAAATGAACAAATACATTTAAACAAATCTTTGAACTGTCTTGATTTCTTTTTGTTTTTACAGGATCTATTGAAATAACCGAGGCATATCTTGTGAGAGACATTTTATATGTTTTCCAGGGAATAGATGGCAAAATCATTAAGATGTTTAATTCAGAAAACTGTTACAAAGTAGATACAAAGGTACTGTGTTAATTTATTAGACATAGTGTAGATAGGGAAGATCAAACTTGAATATGCCTGTGTGCATAGATTGTAATGCATTATTCATTTAACCTTTTTTTAAAAAAGCTTTCTTTATCAAATTCTTACATTGTTGATATCCAAGGTGGTTAATAATAAAACAAAAAGACCATAAAACAATAGTTAATATCAGACATGCATTAAATATACAGATATTTTTAAAAGAGCAGCAAAATTCAATTTCAGAAGTAATATTACCTGACCTTGGAATAAAAATCTGGCATCCAAATATAGAGGCAAAGATAGAAACGGCCTTTTTTTAACTTGCTGTCCACCAAATTTCCACAGTTGGCTGACCCTGTGGAAAGGTTTCCAGTAATCAATCTTAGCTACATATAGGTTTATACAGAAGCAAGTAATCTGCCCTATTGCAAGCCATTGTGATCATAATACGATGGGGTAGATTAAAACAAAAAGACCAGATACTGGTATGTAGATTGAGTAGTCTATATTGTGCTTGGTGACAGAAGTTTTGCAGTTTGTTTACTTAGCATTTGTACCTTAATTTTTTAGGCAAACCTTTGTAAGTCTCTTAGAGACACCACAAGCCGGCTCGCTGAATTAGGATGGCTGCATAATAAAATAAGAAAATATACCGACCAGAGAAGCATGGACCGTGCATTTGGACTGGTGGGTCAGGTATGTGAGTAAAATGAGAATTCTTTGATGATTTCTGCTGGAGACAACAAGCCCTCCTGCCGGTTAGTTACTTATAAAATAAAAACTGTCAACTAGAAGAATCCAGGGGAGCAGGAGGATTCTAGGATGGTTTGTTTGGATACATGGTCCCTCCATGAATATCTCCCTGATATTCTCAGAGAGGAAACCAAAGATACTGAATTGGCACATCTCTTCAGCACACGGATAGTAGTGGTGAAGTATCTGAGGATTGAACTGTGGCATTTCTGATATCTAGTTTAGCAATCAAGCAATCAACTTAGTAGAAGGAGAGTTGTCAAAACATTGATTCTTTCTGTGTCCTTCTGTGATTGACTACTCATTCACCAGCTATTTGAAGTTACAGTTGTTTCAAGTTATGGGCACCAAATTGCAACTGTCACAACATCCCCATGGTCATATGATCACAATTTGAATGCTTGGCAACTGGCTTACAATTATGATAGTTGCAGTGTCCTGTGGTCTTCACTTCCAGTGTCCCCCCACCCAAACAAACAAACAAATCCCAAATCAGCAAACTATTGTTTATGATCAGATCTCACAGTCTCATTGATTTTCCAAGGGCATTTTCTACGTAACTATGGATTGCATCCTTCCATTACCCAATTAAATCTTAACTGTAATTTAATCTTATGGATCGTACATGTTTTGGGCAGAATAGAATAGAAAAAGTTGATATTGGTTTGTAGAAAAACAAAATTCAAGTGATTTTGTAAGGCAGCTTTCTTTTGCTTCTACGGTAACGTGTGAAGTTGGATGTGCTGCTAAATCTTTCTGGCAATACAGCAGAGATGAGGAAAGGAGATATGTCAAGGAGAATGATTTGTGCACTTTGTTTCCACTTTGTTGTACCGCATGGACTGCCTTTTCTCTCCCTCTCCCTCTCCCAATCTTCTAAGGGCTACATCTTGACATTTAAATCAAATATTTAAATTGCTGTATTTTCTTTCTATTATCTGGCTTTAAAAAATTACAAGGTGAAAATTTAATGAGTTTAAAATTTTTCCTTCTGTTCACTACTGTAAACTCCTTATTAACCTGATTTTAATATTTGGTAGATTGATTTTTTTAATCAATTTGCTGTTTTATCTTCTCCTTTTCTTTTATGTAGATCACTTCCTATTTATGTTTCTCAATAAGGACTGTGGGCTTCTTCTAGGGACAGACATTCTCTTAACTTTTTAAAAGGTTCATTTCAGTATTCACAGTCCCTGAATGTATTCTGTGGATCATTACACTGTTTGATGAAGAATATTGCATATAAACATTTTGTTATTCGGTTATTACATTACAGCTTGTACTCCATTCAATAGATTTGAGGTAGTTTGTTTGATTTTTTAACGTGTTTGTGGCTACTGCAATCAAAAACTACTCACATAAAAATGCACTTTAAAAAAAAAATCATCAATTTAATATCATTGTTATAACCCAAACCATTGAAAGTTCCCATCCATTCATATGGACCCTCACATCACAATATTTCTACACAGTTGCTTGGTCGTAGTCCATCATAGATAGTTAGTTCTATCACTATCAGAGCCATTCCTAACACAACGGTCATGATGCTGATTCTGATGAACCTGATAACTGACATGGGAACATTGTTACCATTGCCTCATTCATTATTAAATCATAGATGACGACAGATTTATTGCAAATAGATCTGCAACTCATCATCAGTACTTTTAAGGTCAATGGCACCAGCAATCTAGCTACCTGTTCTTTAGGATAGGTTGGTAAGCAAGAAGCTCAGTCCCAAATTGGAAGTCACTTTTCCATTAAAATGGCCTACCTAAGACCCCCAACATATGTTGCACAAACCCAACCCAACCAATGAAATTACCAACCCCAACCTCTTGAGGACAGTTAATTCCTTCCATCCCAACTGAAAAGATCACCTAGGTTGGTTATTGGACTCCTTCTGTCCAGATTGCATTGAAAGTCATTTAGAATTGAACGGTGCCATTTCTTTCGACATACAGGTGTGAAATCTGATAGAAAGAGATCAAGGTACTTTACTTCCTACAATGAATTTTGAATCAACAGAATATAATCCTTCAGACCACTCTGTAATATAATTGAAGTATAACAATTGTTTTGATTCTTTTTGTCTTAGAGTTTTTGTGCTGCCTTAAACCAAGAACTTAAAGAATACTACAGATTATTGTCTGTTTTACACTCACAGGTAAATAAAGTCCACACAATTTGACAATTGTCCATTTGTATTTCAGAAATGGGTTGTTACATGCTAAGGGGCATTGAGACTTCGGTTCCTAGCAACTGCAGCCAGTTTGGTTAATGATCACCATGCTGAGAGTTGTAGTATAATGATCTCTGGAGAGCTATAACCTCTATTATAGATTTATAAATAGTTGTTAAACTGTGTTGCCTAAGAATGACAAGAAAACAAAATATTATAATTCTGCTAATTTCCCGCTTTCCATTTTCAGTTGTATTACATATTGGTCACTTTGTTGTGCATGGTCAGTTCTGTTAGAATATTATTTCTGAGCTATTATTAAACTAATAATTCCACTTTATAATCTTTCTTGTATTTATATAACATGAAATGTATACAGAATTAAATTAAAAATGTTGCTATTATTACAGAACCATTGTTGAACAACTATTTTATAGCAAATCATTGTAACATTTGGGGTTTAAAACTTTATTTCTTATTATCTATAATTTCCCATATATGTGCTTTCTTATGTATGTATATGAACATAGCTTTTCTTTTATATATTTTCATAAATGCCAGTTCTGATGATTCTCTAATGTTTTTACACACACACACACATTTTCCACTTAAACTTCCAGTCAGACAGTGAACAATCAAGTAAAGTATGTAAATGCATGGGTCAAATTGAGATTAAAAACTCAGATTAAAATAAAACAAGAGATTTTCATTCTTGATTGAGGAAAGTTTGAGGAAGTAATTTTATCTTGCTAACAGGGATTAAGTCCCATTTAAATTCAGTGCAATGTATTTCAGAGTTGGTATGCGTAGAATGTTGGTATAAAACTTCTTTTTAATCTCTTGATTTTTTCAGTTGCAGGTAGAAGATGATCAAGGTGTAAACTTGGGCATTGAAAGCAGTTTAACCCTTCGCCGTCTGCTAGTCTGGACGTATGATCCTAAAATAAGATTGAAAACTCTTGCAGCTCTAGTTGATCACTGTCATGGTAATACAATACTTCCAATTGCACATAAAATAAAAATGAATGTTAAAATAATACTGATATCCCACAAGCTCCCAAGTAGATGATTTGTCAGCACTACAGTATTACATACAGTACAGACCAAAAGTTTGGACACACCTTCTCATTCAAAGAGTTTTCTTTATTTTCATGACTATGAACA
>JANHJO010010194.1:91881-108457 GCA_032468235.1 Pseudoxyrhopus heterurus
AACGAGGAAACCCCTACAGAAGCACATGTTATAAAGAAAATGTTGGACTGTGTGGAAATGATGAAATTAACATTAAAAATAAAAGGAAAAAAAGACAAAAAATACTTTCAAGTTTGGGAACTCTTTTATAACTGGTTGGAGGACAAATACAGAAAAGTTGAAAAGTGAAAAAACGATAAAAAAAAACATGGTTAAGCCGTTGGGTAGATATGAGTAGTGAATGGAAAATGTATATAAATCCGTGCACATAACGTTCAAATAATTGGCTGTATTTATTAGTTTTAAATGTGTATTATGGTGTAGAGTATTGTATTTGTGGTGTTGATGCCTGTGCCGTATTGTTTGTGTTTACTTTGTTTTTGGATTTTAAACAATAAACTTTTTTCTAAAAAAAAAAAGAGAGGGCTAAATGGACAGGGAAGAGCAAAACTCTGTTCAGGCATTACAACAAGGATTAAAAGCAGCTCAGTACGTACTCGTCTTTAACCACTAAGCTAAAACTATCAGACTTGAGCTGCAGAAGAAGTTTGATTTTCTGTCTCTTTGCTATCAACAAATGGTCATCCAGATTTGGTAGCCCTACATACTCTAATTTTGAAGGCATCCATGCTTTTCAGCCATAATATCAGCAGTTATTCACATACTTGCCAATTCCTTTATTTTCAACAGTTTTACTCTTATCTGTGATATAAGACTATCACATTATCTAAGTAATAAGCCAACTTTTGCTACCTTATAAATATTAGAGATCAAGTCTTAGAAACAGTTATTTTCAGAGAGTGCTCTGCCAAATCATAAGATTTTCAGTAGTTTCTGAATTTTTTATGTATTGGATATTAATCAGTAGTTCAAGCAGAACTAAGTAAACCTATGAAATTATAGTCCCTGGGCTCTTTATCCATAAGTTGCAACTATGGTAACAGGTATCCCTCAAGTAACTGAATAAACTCTTTAGCCACGTTGGCTGGGAATCATAGTGCAATGCACTAGAGCATTGTCAAACTCGCGGCCCACGGGCCAAATGCGTCACATGCTGGCCATGCCCACCCCCGGTTTAGCGAAGGGGAAAAAAGTTGCAATACGTCAAGTGACGACAACGTAATGCCGCAAGTTTGACACTCTTGCACTAGAGGGACAATAGGAAGGCTGCTTTAACAGTTCAGAATACAAGCCCTGAATCATAGGTTGTGGGTCCGAAATGAATTTTTTTTTTTAGTGTTTTCTGCTATAGTATTCATACTTTGTCTGCCCTTTGCTTCAACAACTTTAATAGTCTTAATTCAGTAAGAATGCTGAAAATCATTCAGCTTCTGGCAATATTTTCTTGGATTGTTTCAGTGTGTTGTATTCCTGGTATGACTCCTTTTATACTAGGTGTTGTGGCTTTTGTTTTTTGTGTATCTCAAGTACTATAAAACATTTATTGTATAGAAAGGAATAGCTACAGGATAGTAATTCTTTGACCTTTCTCTGTCACAGGTGGACTATGATAACCAGGTAGGCTTTGCCATCTAGTATGCAAAAGGAAAGCTTTGGCATGGCTTTATCTTCTTTTGAAGCTTGTTCCACATTTGAGTACCCTTGACTGAGAAAGCCTTATCTCCTTTCCTCACAAAGTTTGGCCTAAACATTTCAGCAGAGCTCTCTCCCAAAAGAGTATTATAATCTCTGAGGATAAGTCTCTCCCTTCCTGCATTGAGCATAGTAGCTACTGGAAACCACTTGTCAATCCACCTACTTTCCAAAGGAAAGTCTCCTTTCTTTTATTAATAAGCAAGAAGGTGTCTCATGAGTTAGAGTATTGGCCCTGACCAAGCATGAACATTCCTCTAAAATAATAGATTTATTAGAACCTAGGCAATATTTCTCAATTCTTTAATGAAAGGCAATCTAACTTTCATTGTTCTGTACCACCTTTTTAAAATAAGATGCACTGAAGAGGAAATGAAAAAGCAGAGGTGGGGATTAACAGATTCATCCATCCCTAATTCTGAGGACCATTTCTTATCTTTTGGTTTTTGTTCTTCTGCCATTTGAAATGATTTCCTTTCCATGTTCTTACTAACAATTTTGGGAGAGGGTTGTAGTTCAGTGGTAGAGCCAGAGCTTTACATTTTGAACGTGCCAAGTTCAATCTACATGTGGGGTTAGAAAAAAGTATGGAGAGGTGCTGCCAGGTTTATAGGACAAAGTTAAAAACAAACCAAGTATTTTAGTAAAAAGCAGCATTGTTTCATTTATTATATGGAATGTATACAGTTAACTTGGTTTTCTCACTTGATTCTACTTGATATATTTGGGAGTTGTCATATTATCATTAATTGGAAACAATGTTGGCTATTAGAATTTATAGCTTCAATTTATTGGATTAAAAAGATGATGGTATAAATATAGTATATTACATTTGTTTCTTTCTTTCTTTGAGTATCAGTTGTTACATTTTATTCCTTTCAGAAAGGATGCAGGTTGTATTTTTAAAAAAAAATGTTAGATGAATTAATCCCTTCTAATTTTTAATATACAAATACTTCGTATTTCTTACAGAGCTTTCTGGGGTGCTGCATCAGTGTCACGTTTTGGCATCAGAAATGGTCCATTTCATTCATCAAATGCAGTATTATATTACATTTGAGGTACCCTTCAACCATTTTGTAGTCTGTTTTGTTTTTGTTTTGAGGAGGAGAAATGTGTGTAGTGCTGTGCAGAGTAAAGAGTGTTTCTGAAGGAAGAACATCATTATACTGAATTCTTAAAATTATGCCTTAGGTCCTGGAATGTTCATGGGATGAACTGTGGAACAAGGTCCAACAAGCTCAGGATCTAGATCACATCATTGCGGCTCATGAAGTCTTCCTAGATACCATCATATCTCGCTGTTTGCTGGACGCTGATTCAAGAGTAAATAGAGCCTTTTCTCTATTTAAACATTATTTCTGTGATGATTATGATCATCGCTTCCTTTTCTTCATTTAGCAATGTGTGCAGTATAATATTTATTCAGAGGTGAAATCCCACTATTCCATAATAACAGAGCTTAGAATTGCATTCCTGGCTTGTGTCTATCTTAGCACTAAATGCAATATTTGTGGGTGTAGGGTGTTATTTTTACATTTCACAATTTCTTATAGATGCTTCTCAACCAGCTCCGAGCTGTTTTTGATCAGATTCTTGAATTTCAAAATGTGCAAGATGCAATGTACCGAGCCGCCTTAGAGGAATTGCAGCTACGCTTGCAGTTTGAAGAAAAGAAAAAGCAGCGAGAAGTTGAGGTATGGCTCCTTTCTATGGCATTCTATGGCATATGCTTGTATTTTAATGATATATTCAAATAAAACAAACTTCCTCTGGTCTTTTTCCTGGAATGTAATGAACGAAAAGTAGAAACACAATGTAGAAAGATGCAATTGTATGTATGTATGTATGCATGTACTCAGAGGTAAGTCCATTATATTCAACAGAGTTTTAAAAAGTATGCTATACTGAGCAACTTATATACCTTTATAAATTAAATGCAAGTTATTATACCGGAAACCCCAACGGGCATTGCACTAGAAGTTTAATTCTTAATTTCCCACAAAAATGTCCATGTAGGTTTATCAGTCCTTTGACAAGAAATATGTATCTGGTGTTCTTAGTTCATGATTGTTGAACTGTTTTTAGAGAATTTCTGCTGATTTTCTACCCTCCAGGGTTCAGAAACCATCAAGCAAATTTATGACTTTGTCCCATCGTAATTAATCTAAAAAAATCAGCATACTCCTTTGTGTAACAAAGGAGACAAAGGAATAAATGTGCACCTGTTGATTTATCACCCCATTTTTAAAAAATTGCATTCTTTAGGGTGAATGGGGAGTAACAGCTTCAGAACAAGAAGAAGAGATGAAAAGAATGAAAGATTTTGAAGACTCAATACCGAAAATGTGCTCACAGCTGCGACTACTTACTCATTTCTATCAGGTACTTTTGTTTAAATTAAGAACATTTGATATGAATGGATTAGTACTAAGTATCTTTGCCTTAAATAATATTTTAATGCAGCATTATTCAGACCATTTTATGACTTGTAATTGGGTGGAAATAGTAAAACTTCATGCTATATGATTCCATGATGACTGATAAAATTGCTAAACAAGATGTATTCTTAGAAGAGTAAACAAAAACATCACAGAGATTGTTCATATATCTGACTGCTTACATAATTGGATTTACATCAGATCATTGTTGTGTGCTCCTCCTTTCTATGATCCTATTCAAGATTGCTGATTTGCTGCAGTTACTTGCAGCAGGAAACCAGCAAACCTGAGCAGAATTGCTTGAACAAGAGATAGGTTTAGTTTAGGGAGTGTGGGACTTCTCCCATTAGAAGCCAACAATCTATAAGCAGTTCTCTGGGAAGCAGCGAAGTGTTGTTGTTTTTCATTCCATCCCAGCACCCCTCAAATACATTGGGAGGAAACTGGGGAATAAGGTGAGTAGAATTGGTGTGTATATGTGGCTGGCTGACAAACAGTGCACCTTTTTAACGCAGAGGGCCTTGTGTTACTCATTAAGAACTTTGAAAGAAGCCTCCAGAGCCATTCCAGATGTTGGTACAAAAATATAATTTTTAATGTGATAGAAGGGAAAATTTCAGTGTATTTAGGTATTTAATATAATGATACACATATCTACTCTTTTTTTTCTTTCTTTAAAATTAAATCACAATTTAATTTAATTTAAATCACAATTTTGAGAGATGCATGTATGTATGGAAGAATTTCAAAATCAGTAAATACTAAAACCAACAGATGCTTTAGAGATAATCCCTGGATTGATTAATATATTTTTGTTTGTGTGTGCATGCATACACACAAAGGCTATGTATGCAATCATATATACCCACATTCATATAATATGAATAGAGATGAATGAATGAGAAACATGACAGGATGAATAACAGCACAGTCATGTTCTCAAATATCCAAAGGAGGAACTGAATTAACTTTTATTAAATAAGTTAAAATGGCTTAAAACAGTTTTCCTTAATTTTACAATTTACCTTCTGTCAATCCTTACTTTACTAAACTACTTTGTTTATTATTTCAGCTTCATTTCAGGACTCTAAATAGCTAATAATACAGATACAGAAGATTAGGGGGGAAAATCAGTTAATATAAATATAATGGATGGGTGTGATTGAGTTTTTAACTTTTGTTCTTCTTTTATACTTTTTATACTTTGTTGTTGTACACCGCCCTGAGTCCTTCGGGAGAGGGCGGTATATAAATATTATAAATAAATAAAAAAAATAAAATATAATCAAACAATCTGATTCACACACACACACCCCCTTTTAGAGCAGCATGATCTTGTCCCCAAATACCTTTCTGAAGAGCCATGCTTTTACACTCTTTGAAACTGTAAGAAAGAAAGGTGGTTTAGATCTCTGTTGATAGGTTGTTCCAAAGTACTTAGGGCATCACAGCATTAAGAAGGCTTGAACCTAGAATTCCTGAAGATGGCAATCCATTCAGGAAGCAGTCATATAGATATCTATGCCCTGAGCCCTAAGGAGCTTAAAGTAACAACCAGCATCTTCAACTGCACCTGAAAGCTAACTAGCACAACTCCTGCAATAGTGATATAGTGTGGTCAAATCTCAGTAGATCAGTAATTACCCAAATCACTGTTCCTCCAACATCTCTTTCATGCAAGGGGCTTCCATGCAATCTTCATTTTGTTGACTTTGAGAGGAAACCAATAAAATCACTTCATCCTCTGTCTGGAATTCCCTAAGACTGATCTTTTGATCAGGTGACATACGCATTTGGCTTTTTGAATCAGTTTTGCAAATTATGTCTTAGCTCACCACTTTCCTTCCAAACATCAGATGAAAAAGTGAAATATATATAGATTCTTGAGATGCTTCATAGTTGACAAATCATTATAAATTGTCATGCCATCATTGAGCTTTGTGCCAAATAAATCTTTATCACATAAATCTTTTTTAAAATTCCATTGAATCTCTCAGATAGCACCTATGGCTTGTTTCAGTTTGTAATTCATATTTAAAATCCTCTGACAACTTTCAAAACGTGACTGGTTGTCATGGTGAATTTTTCAATATAAAAGGGAGAGATTTCTGACCTCATATATATACAGTACAGTGGATATAAAAAGTCTAAACACTCCTGTTAAAATGCCAGGTTTTGAGATGTAAAAAAATTAGACTAAGATAAATCATTTCAAATTTTTTCCCACCTTTAATATAACCTACAAGCCATACAACTCAACTGAAAAACAAGCTGAAATATTTTAGCGGGAGGGGGGGGATGTACAATAAAATGTTGCATAAGTGTGCATACCTTCTTATAACTAGGGATGTGGCTCTGTTCAGAATTAACCAAACACACTCCAACTGATGTCAAATAATAGTCAATACATATTTGCCATCAATTAAAGCAACTCTGATCAAGCCCATATAAAGATCAACTGTTCAAGTAGAATTTTTCTGACGTTTACTCAGTTGCCTCTTACAGCAAAAGGCCTGATCTGCAAAAAGCTTACAAAGCATCAAAGGGATCTCATTATTGGAAGATATCAGTCGGGAGAAGGGTATTAAAAAATTGCAGGGTATTAAAAAAAATAGAAAGGTATTAAAAAATATACCATGGAATGCAATGAAGGCATTCAACAAGTGGAGAAAAGATGGCACAACAGTGACATTACCAAGAAATTTTGGATGTCCATCCATAATTGATTAAAAAAAGAAGAAGCAAACTGGTCCAAGAGGCTGCCAAGAGACCTACAGTATCATTAAAGCAGCTGCAGGAATTTCTGGCAAGTATTGGTTGTGCTACATGCAGCAGCAATCTCCTGTATTTTTCATATGTCTGGGCTGTGGGGTAGGGTGGCAAGACAGAAGGCTTTTCTTTTACAAAAACCTATATGAAATCTGACAAAAGCATGTGGGAAAATGTGTAATGGTCTGATGAGGCCAAGATTAAACTTTCGGCCGTAATTCCAAAAAATATGTTTG
Source organism: Pseudoxyrhopus heterurus (assembly GCA_032468235.1). Taxonomy (NCBI): domain Eukaryota; kingdom Metazoa; phylum Chordata; class Lepidosauria; order Squamata; genus Pseudoxyrhopus; species Pseudoxyrhopus heterurus. The sequence continues at coordinate 98,900 of JANHJO010010194.1, forward strand.
AATAAGGTGGTAGCAGTATTATGCTTTCGGCTGCTTTTCTATAGCTGGAACTGGCCTTTAGTCAACATGGGAGGGAATTATGAAGAGTTCCAAATATCAGTCAATTTTGGCACAAAACCTTCAAACCTATGTCAAAACACTGAAGATGAAGAGGAATTTCATCTTTCAACACGTGAATGATCCGAAGCTCCAAATGAACAAAACAATGGTTTCACCAGAAGATGATCAAAGTTTTGGGATGGCCAGCCAGAGCCCAGACCTGAATCCAATTGAAAATCTGTGGGGAGATCTGAAGCGGGTTGTGCACAGTAGATGCAATCTGACAGATTTGGAGCACTTTCGCCAGGAAGACTGGGAAAAGATTCCCAAGGCACCCTTAATGCCAATGTCCTTCACTTTTACGCAGCATGTTGCTGTTTTTATCTTATTTAACGGTGTCTTACACACCACTTTTGTATCGTTCCTTGTCCCCCTCTTTTCCCTTTATCCTTCGATTCAAGACTTCGGTCAGGAACCTAATAAAGGATTATTATAATTAATTAAAGTTTCCCAAGACAAGTTGTGCTCTGCTGATAGGCTCCTACCACAAAAGACTGAATACTCTCATAAAATCAAAAGGCGCTTCAATGGAGTATTAGTTTAAGGATGGGCACACTTATGCAAACATGTTTTTGTAAGTTTTTTATTTTTATTTTTTTTCTCCTAAAAGTTTTCAGTTTGTGTTTCAAGAATTGTAAAGCTTACGGGTTATATTAAAAGTGAAAAAAATTCTGAAATGATTTATGTTGGTTTGTTTTTTTACATCTCAAAACCCTGGCATTTTAACAGGGTATGTAGATTTTTTATATCCACTGCATTAGATATTCATTTTTCATCTGCACATAGTATACCAATGATAATGAAAATGTACCGTATATACTCGAGTATAAGCCGAGTTTTTCAGCACACAAAATGTGCTGAAAAAGTCACCCTCGGCTTATACTCGAGTCAACTAATTTTGGGGCCTAAAATTATGCGAGCGCAGCGCACGCCAAACACGCGCTGTGTGCACATCACCTTATGCCCAAAAATCAGCCGATTTAGCTACTGGTTCGGCTAAATTTAGCTATCGGTTCGGGCGAACCGGTAGCTAAATCGGCTGGTTTTCGGGCCTAAATTGATGCGCGCACAGCACGCGCTGCGCACACATCAATCTGGGCCCAAAAACCAGCCGATTTAGCTAAATTTAACTACCGGTTCGGGCGAGCCAGTAGCTAAATCGGCTGGTTTTGGGGTTGAAATTGATGCGCGCGCAGCACATGCTGGCACACATTACCTTAGGCCCGAAAATCAGGTGATTTTCATGCCTAAATTGATGGTCCGGCTTATACTCGAGTCAACAACTTTACCCAGTTTTGCTAGGTAAAATTAGGGCCTCGGCTTATACTCGAGTCAGCTTATACTTAAGTATATACGGTAAGTGATCTGCAAGCTCTAGTAAGGAACACAGTGAAAAATGAAACTAAAATTAAAAACTAATGACAACAGGTACAGCAACCAGTCTTAATGTTGGCAGTGACGTTGTGGATAGTTTCTGCCTTTTAGGATCAGTCATCAACAATAAAGGAACAAGAAATAGAACTATACCATAGACTAACACTAACATATTCTAAGGCTTGAAGACCTTAGAAATGATATTCAGATGCTCTGATGCGTCTGTGAGTGCAAAGATCAAAATTATGCAGGCAGTGGTATTCTCTGTAATACTCTCTGGAAAGAAAGTTGGACTTTGATGAAACAGGATAACAAGAGTACCAATACTTTTGAACTTTGGAGTTGGAGAAGACTCCTGAGAATACTGTGGCCAAGAAAATGACCGAATCAACCAATAATTCTCACCCGAAGCACATACGACCAGGCTCAGAATATTTCACACATTATGTGAATGCCCAGCTCTCTGGAAAAGGCTGTATTGATGGGAAAGTTAGAAGAAAAAGGGAGTAGATGATCAGCAGCAAGGTGGATAGATTTGATTACAGCAGCAGTGGTACAATGTTTGAAGGTCTGAAGGGCCAGATTGGAAAGATCATCCTGGTGAAGAGCTATGGATGTAGCTGCTGAATTAACAGAGACTTGATGGCAGTTAATCATGATGTGCTAAATTAACTTCAGAATCAGTATTGAATGCTATATATTCCTACCCTTTCTGTTTCTTTATTCTTTTTATTTTGAGCCCTGGTTGAAAAATAGATCTCATTATTTCTTACCATAATGAAGGATATAAAGCAATCTTCCATAATTGTCACTCATGCAATCCTCTCATATTTTTCCATGTTGCAAATAATCAAACCATGGAATTATTTTTAATCAACCAAAACCACATTTATCAAAATCATAGTACAGTAGTACTATCTACTATAATCAACCAATGGCTTCTGACCAACTTTCATTGCTTCTCTTAAGGAACCATTTGTTCTTTAACTTTGGTAAGATGAAACATATACTTTTGAACATTGCTCTCATTCTTCAACATAATTTTTTTTCATTTATGGTTTGTTTTCATTGGAGCTTTTCTTAAGTAACACTAAGTTTTGATGTGGCTTCTTTTTTCTTCAGTAAAGAAACTGGTTATATTACCTTCCTTTTTCTTTAACCACTGTTTTGGCCCTTTTCCCTATCCAAAAAGTTATATGTTTTCTTAAGACTTATTTATTTGAGATACCCTCTTTTTTTGAGATACCCTTTCTTTCATCTCCTATTAATTTAATATGGGGATTCTTATTTAAAACAAATTAAGCCGCTAGCTTGGCTCCGTTTAAAATAGCATTTAGAACAGGGTCTTTAACTTTCCATCTCCTGAGGTAGCTATGAGTAGACCTGACCTAGGCCCACATTTCATTGTCTTCTAAAGGAAATTCTCCTTAGCCCTATCTGTCATTTTTTCAACAATTGATGAGTTTTCTGACCTTAGATTAAATATAAGATGTTAATGTTTCCTCTAAAGCAGTGCTTCCCAAGCTTTTTCCTTCATTACCCAAACCACTTATTAGAAAGTTCTTTTTACTCAATGTAGGTAAGTCAGTTTAAATGTTCCTGTTGTGATTGTGTAATGTTCATGTGTTGTTACCTCAAAAACAAACAAACAAATAAACAAACCTAATACCCAATTAGCTAGGTTTGGGAAGCACTGCTCTAAAGAAATCAAAATTCATTTTAAATTGCTTATAAACTGATAATTTGAATACGGAAGAGTTGGCTTGTTCCTTTCAGATTTCCTTAGCAGATTTCTACTAGCTTCTCATGGAATCAATTTCATAAATTTTTCTTTTTGAACTTTCTCTTAGCAGCTCTTTCAATACTGTTCAGGAAAATGTGAGGTAAAATCTTTAAGGCGTGATTTTAATAGGATATTCTCTTTCTAATTGAAACACTTCCCTCTCATATCTCTTCCTCTGGCTCCTTCAGCTTTTCTATTTTGTTGAAGTAATCTGACTGGCTATGGCTATGCTGGTTCTCCTTTGGATATCCTAAATACTTCCCTCTCTCAGTTCCTCACCCCTTTCTGTACACTTTCCAGCAATGTTGCTAGTTTGGTGAAAAGCTTCATCACTTTTGCCCTCATTCTGAGAAAGGTAAGCCGATCTCCCTACACCTTCCAGCTGCCTTGGTCATTCTCCAAGATAGGACTTCCATAACTGTTAGGTCTTATGTCAAGGACCTGTTTTCTGCCCTTGTCATTTCCAATTATAGCGTCTCCAACAGGTTTTCTCTCACAAATTGTGCAATTATTCTGTTTTCCACTGAGCTCTTCTTTTCGGTCACTAGCATCTAGTGTAACAGCTCAAAACCGCCCTGTGGTGGTCACTACATGTTGCATGCCCTCTTTTCTGGTTTTCCTTATATTTCTTTCTCATTTCAAAAATTAAAGCCGGATTCCCTTAGCCAGGGATTTCTCTAAAGGAATTATTGGTTTTACAGCCATCACCAATCCGTTTTTTAATTTGGAAAAAAAAAATTCTTCTTTATTTTAGATAGATCTGAGGTAACACAATTGGGCGGGGAAGAGAGAGAACAGTACAGTTGGTTTTTCATGAGTAAAGAAAGGAATTGAATGAGCTTTTATTAAATAATTTAAAATGAGCTTATGTTTTATGATTTTTGTAATGTGATTAATACTTTCTAAAATGTGACTGTTAACCTGGCACTCGGTACGAGGCCCTTGATTTGAAGAGTTATATATAATCTGCTTTAGGGTAGTGTTTAGTACCACTATGGCATTAAAATTATCCATTTCTTCTGATCTTTTCCCCTTTTCCTTTCAGGGCATTGTACAGCAGTTCTTGGTGCTCCTGACCACCAATTCTGATGAAAGCCTCCAATTTCTTAGCTTTAGACTGGATTTCAATGAACATTATAAAGCCAGAGAACCGAGGCTTCGGGTATCTTTGGGCACTAGAGGGCGGCGTAATTCACACATATGATTTTTTTTTCTGCAGCAAACGTAACCAGGATCACTCACCTGGATCACTCAAAGTGTAACTGTTGTTGGATGTAGCAGTGATGGTTGACAGTATGAAACCAAATGGCATGCAGTAGTGTTTGTCATTCTTGCAAACAACCTGTTTTCAGTCATGTGGTTGTGCAACACCAGTAGAGAAAGCAAAAAAGTTTCCTTTCTGTATTTAATAAGTGTTACAACTAAGTGGATTTAAATTGTTTCAGTTTTGTTAAGATATTGAAAAATCACTATATTTTGTTTGGACCGCCTGAGGAACTATCCACTGTAATTTTATATTTGTCTTTAGGACATCATTTCCGCTTATAGTAAGCACTGTTCCCAGGTTTCCATTTGAACTTGGAAACCAGTTTTATGAAAATTTGCTGCTGGTTAAAAATATGTATCCAAAGTGTTTTTTTGTTTGTTTGGTTTTTTTTAGTGGGGAAAATATGTCACAGAAATTACTTACATCAATATTTTCAGCATTTTCAAAGCAATGATTTATTTTTCCAGAAAATTTTTAACTGCTTATACAGAAACATATTAGAAACATAACATGCACAAATATCCTAAAATAAAGAATTCAGTGCTCTCAAGTAATTAAACTTGTAAATATGAAATAGATGTGAATGAAGTATTTTGTGTTCAAATCGGATGTATGCAAAATTAATTTGGATATTGAAGACTACTTATTTCTCTTTCCTTGCCTATTTTTTCATTGTAAATATTTATATATTGCTGTCCAAATATTACAGGGAAACACTTTTGTAAAGAAGCCACTATATATCAAGTCATTCAATTATCCATTTGTTATATTCACAGGTAAAATCTTAGAAAATAAACATAATTATCTTTCAAACACTTTACCTGTTTCTTCTAACTGGAAAAGTGCCTGTTCTTAAAAAAATAATTATATAATAAAATTAGTTTTGAATGTATAGGCCCTTCTTTTCTTTGCCTTGCCTGATGGCTTTTCAGAAAACATAATATGTCTCAAAAATGGGAATGCCTGACTCCAAAGTGAGTTCATATTGAGGCCTCTGTATGGGTTTCCTAGATGAACCGAATTTCAGTATCATAGGCTACAGAGCCAAGGGTATCTCATTATTATTTTTGATTCTCTGAAAAAAAAGTATGTTTTCTGAATTTTTTTTTATTCATAGTATGGGTATTTTTAAATAGAAAAAAGCAAAAATCTCTATTCCCTATATTTCCAATTCTTTTTCCAGCTCACATTTATCAGATATGTCAATATCCATCTTTTGTTCAACAGTGTTTCAGTTTGTCCAAAATGTTCAATATGTGTGCAGTTTTGCTTCGGCTTACATGTCACAAAAAGTTATTTGTCACTGCAGAGTGCATTACACAATTTAAGCCCACTTTTTCAAATTAGGAATTTCAAAAGTGCCAGATAATGAATTCGAGCAAATATTATAAGTAACTTTTGCTTTAATTGGGCAAACCCAAGAAGCTAGATTAGCAACTCCTACAACTCAAAAGTATAAAATCTACTTTTATTATTCCTAAGCATGATTGCAGTATGATTGATCAGCATACTATAGGGTTTCATCATGATTACTCTTGGTAAAAACGTTTGGACTAAATGCTTCTGGGCATTGGTTAAATTGGATAAATAACTCCTTACTATTAATTTGCTTTTCTAGTCAGAGTATGAATCTGTATCAGAATCATATTTGTGATGCTGAAAACACGTACACTCTGTGCCATCAAACTGGGACATTTTTGATTCATTAAAGTTTCTGTTTGTATTTGAAGCAATGAAATTATCTGATGAAGGATCATGAACCCAATTTAAACAATTGTAATATTGATGCTTAGATAAGTAAGCGGTGTGTGCTTTTTTGGGTTGTGTGGATTTTGGACTACTGGAGGATAAATAATAGTCTCTTTTTTTTCTGTGAGAAGTACTACATTTCTCTTGATATGTTTCATAGTCCTGATTCCTGGGTGTATTATATTGTTCTAGACTATTATAGGAAGTGCTATTCAATTTGGAAGGTTTAGATTGTAGTTTGAAGTTCTTATGTATACTATAATTAGGTGATTCCTCTAATGATTCAGCATAGGGCATTAATTCTGTTTGTTTTGCTCGGAAGCTAGGGGAAGAAACAGACTGAATCTCTACAGGCTTTGTAACATCTTCACCATGTGTTGAAAGAAAAATCCCTGGTGGTGAACAGTTGTTGTTGTTGTGATTTTCTATGTCAATAGCGTTGTAGACTGATGTTTTTGGCTCCAGTGACATCATATTGTTTGTTTCTGATTCCTCAATTTTTTCAGATTCTTCATGTTGGTCTGATTCCTTATTTTTGACAGATTCTTCCTTCTTGTCAGTGCTAGCATTTGTTATAATTGGTTTCCTAAAATGATAAAGGAATAATTTTAAACAAAACTTATTTATAAATAATTCTTACAATAACTTGGGAACAATCTCAGCTAAAAGACCATTATTGAATAGATTACAAATAGTGAAACATTATCTTTCCGTGTGTCTTTTTCAAGAAAGGGAGGTAATCTTCAATCAAGTTGCTATTTTTCTTACTGATTCCCCCATTTCATTATCAGCCATAAGGAAGAGGGGATTACTGCATTTGACATGCAAGAATTATATGATGGATGGATAAACATTTAATAAGCCCATACAAAATACATGTTTCTACTTCCCATGTCTCACAAGACATAGTTTTTTATGCTTAACATCATGAAGTTTAGGCCAAGAGACAAGATTCAAGGCCCTAGAAGGGAGCATCATGGCTGAACTGAGATGTCCTCCTTCTACAGGATATTCAGTCTCTATGTTTGATTCTTACATGGCTGAGTTATATTTGATCGACAGTCTCTACTACTGCATCAATTTGACCTAACATGTTATATTTATGTTAAAAATATATAAATGGTAAGGAGTTGTTAGGATGGGAGTTATTATGATACAGAATGACAGTGATAGGAAGGGAGAAGAGAATGAAACAATAACTTACTGCTTCTTCATAAACAATGAATTGTATATGTGCACAAGGACTATCACTGCTAAGATCAAACCAGAAACAGCTACACAGGCAACAATGATGTGCTTTAGTAGTTGTTTAAGATCTGCAGCCTTTGCTTTTTTTTTATCCTGAATACCTAAAGAGATATAATAGATGACACAGAATAGTAGATCATATTTTCCATAAGGTAACAGTGACCCATCATACGTGCGATATAATGCATGAAAACATTTTTGTAGAAAACATGCTGTTACGTTTAAGCATTAAAAGTCAGATCATCCATTTGATTCACTTCATGTAAAGCAATGGCCCCAGCCTCCGGTCCATGGCCAAAAACCAGGTCATGGCCCATTTGGCAGGCGAGCATGTGCAGCTCCACTTGCATGAGCAATGGGCGCTCACGGGTGCAAAGTTCCATTTGTGTGAGTGGTAGGTGCTGGCGCACAAAGCTCCGTTTGTACAAATGGAATTTCACATGCTCACACATGCACCTGCTGGTCCACCAAGCTGGAAAGGCTGGGGACTACTGATGTAAAGCAATGTGCTACACGGTATCAGTTCTTTGCAGTACAGCTATGAAAAATAGTACAGGTCATCCTTGTTTACTGACTGCTCATTCAGCAACTGTTCAAAGTTACAACAGTGCTGAAAAAGATTTATAATCAGTTCTTGAGTTTGCAGCCTTACATTTGTGATCTTTATAGCTGCCTTCCAACAAGCAAAGTCAATGCAGAAGCTGGAAGTTGTAAGACAAGTCATAATCATGTGACATTAAGCTTAACAATTGCGAGTGATTTGCTTCACAACTGCAACTAGAAATGATGTCTTAAGTTGGTCAAGTACTGTTTCACAAGTTGTTTAATGAAGCACCGATCCCAATTGTGGTCAGTGATTGAGGAATGAAGCTTATTTTAAGATTCCACCCCCCCCACCAGTCGTTTCTTTTCCCTAAATCAGTCACTGCAGTACTCACTCAGATGTTTCTGCTTCCAAGAGTATTTTAAAAGCTTGGATCCTGAATAAGTAGCATTAAAGTAGCATATAATTCAAAAGTCACCTTTACTAGTTATCTCCACAGCAATAACAGCTTCATTGCTAAGTTAAATCAATAGTTCCTCGGCAAAATACCATAATTACTTCTGTAGCCTTACCTGAGAAATGCTGTAAGGAAAGGCTTCTTTTACAATCTAATGCCAAAAAAACATGTCACTTGGAAAGACTTAATGCTGTCTTCTATCGGACTGGTTTTACTGAACTTTTCTAAGATTAATTCTTTAGTTGCAAAGTCTTTTACAGTTTGAAAAGAGTAGGGGAAGGGAAGAGAATCAGAATTCTGATGCTCATCTCAGTTGTTATGTGAGCATTAGGAGGCTCAGAAGCTTATTCCAAAGTTTGAGCCAAAGCTTAAGCCAGCATGCATAATGAATTGTAATATAATCACTGCAGTGCCAATAAGGTTGAACAATTGTGGCATTCTGAGAGAGAGTTCAGAAGGGCCTCCTATAAACAACTGTCCATTTTACCATGCACAATTTATTATAATAAATTTACCATGCACAATTTGCCATTTAACACATTTACCATGCACAATTTATTAAAAGAAGCAACTCCTACGTTTCATTTGACAGTACACAATTAAATATTCGGATATTAACAAATTGTACATAAACAAGGATCAAGAGATCATTGAGTTTTGGATCCTTACAAATTCTACATTTTTAAGCTGACACCCTTTATGCTTAAATTTACACTTGATTTCTATTGAAATGGAAAAAAAGCTTTAAATATCTTCCATTGGTTATAATCCTACTTTTCTCATTTAATGTTGAAAGTATCTAAAAAATTTAAATTCCTTGTTAACTGTCACTTCTCAGGATTGTACTTCGTCCTTCAAATACAATTAGCAAATGGAGAAGATTTGAGTTCAGAAGTTATACAGAATATAAACAGAGCTTGCATGATTTTTGTATTCAGTTAAAGACAGCAGTGAGTTTTTAAAAAAAAAATTAAATTTTTCTAATTCAGTTTTAATTATTTATTAAAATGTATTTTATAGTGTTTTATTTGTAAATT
>JANHJO010010194.1:113130-123420 GCA_032468235.1 Pseudoxyrhopus heterurus
GAATGCGTTTTAAGATTTGTATTGTTTTTATATTGTTTTATATTATACTGTTGTGAGCCGCCCAGAGTCCTTCGGGAAATATAATAAAATAAATAAATAAATATCACTTATAAACACATCGAACAGAGCAGGGCCTAGGATTGAGCCTTGTGATACATTGCTTGTGACGGGTCTCTGTGCCCCATGAACAATCACCCTCTGGGATCTATCCTGAGCCAACTTCCTATCGACTGAACCACCCAAAGGTAAAGCTCTAGCCTTTTTTATAAGTTCATTATGTGGAACTGTATCAAATGCTTTGCTAAAATCCAGATAGGCTATACCCACAGCATCACTTCCATCCAAAACATTTGCGACATACTGTAGTTTAAAAAAGTCAAAGTGGATTAATTCGACATGATCTGCCCCCAGTAAAGGCATGCTGCTTTGGGTCCATCAAGTTGTGCATTTTTAAATGTTTGCTAATCCTTTTTTTCAGGAGTGATTCCATTAACCTCACTATTACAGATGTTAAGCTCACTGGCCTATAGTTTCCAGCTTTTTCCCTAGCTCCCTTCTTGTGGATGGGTACAACTTTAGCTGTTCACCAGTTCTGGGGAACTTCACCTGTTAGAAGAAACTGGTTAAAAACAGATCAGTAAATGTTCCAGTGAGCACATGTTCAAGTTCCCTCAGGACAATGGGATGAATGCCGTCTGGACCCATTGCTCCATTAAGCTTTAAGCAGACTGGCTCACCTGCCGCCTCCACTTTTAAAAACCCTGGAAAATAACCTACGCAGCTAGGACTTGTACGATCCTCCAACCTGTTTTTGTTGCTGGCATCTACTTCTGAGAAGACTGAGCAGAAGTATTCGTTTAGGTGGCTCGCTATAGCCGGGTCTTCTTAATACAATAATTCTTTGCATTTTTAGGGTCAGCACCCATAAAGCTTGCTTCATGATTTCTACAGCTCAAAAAATACTTCAGGTATCGAGAGTAAACTCCTTTACTTGCACATTATTTCATTGCTTGGCTTCACTGTCAGCTTCTTCAAATACTCCGTGTTGACCCAAAGGTAGAAGATAATCAATTCTTCCAAAAGGGAATTGAACAGTTCCTAAACTTCTTCAAGTTCATCAAATCAAAATTTTCTTCCAATATTTGTTATTTCTTCTGTTAATAGTGTTTTCTTCAATATCACTACTATTTGCACAGTGAGGTAAAATGAACGTCCACACTCCACAAATGTTATCTGTAGTTATTTGTTGCCATACTTGATTAATATTTTCTTTGGCATGTCTGATGTTATAATTTTTCCAGATTTTTTTTAAAGGAAATAATATTGTTTCCTGTAGTTTTAGTAATTGCCTGTTCAAATGTTTTTATTATGTAGTAGGTCTTATATGTTGTGGTGGTCCCTTGATCCATTTTTTGTGTGTGTGGCCAAAAATGCTTTGCACATTTTTAAACAATGAACTCATTATAGTTCGATGTCCTGGAGCATTATCCAAAACCAGTAGTGCTTTAAATGTGATGTTGCTTTCCTTGCAATTTTTTTCAACAGCTGGACAAAAAATAGTCACAAAATACTGCTTGTATCATCCATGTTTTCTGACCTGACTGTGAAGTAACTGGAAGTGATCTATGGCTATAATCTTTCAGAGCACAAGGATTTGGAGACTGATAAGCAAGCATTCATTTCAGTTTAAAATCGCCTTGAGCATTGCCTCCTAGTAAAAGTGTTTTTTCTTTCTTTCTTGTAAATGTAAGTTTAGGAAAGCATCCTTTTCCAGAGTAAACTAGTTTCATCCCTGTTAAATATGTAATGTCAGCATATCATATTATTTTTTTAAAATCAGGATATTTAGATTGTGCATCCTCATTTCCACTGGTTACTTCACTGGTAATTTTACTATTATGCAGCTGAATTTGATTTTTAAATAGATCAAAGCATCTAACACTTGCATTAAATTTTCATTATTAGTTTTTTTCCCCATTCTCTTAAACAGACTTAAAGCTTTCATCTGAATAGCCACTCTGTTAAGGGAAATCCATTTTTGATTGCAATCTTCAATACATAGGTAATTAGAGACGCTCTGTTTCTATCATTGTAACATATCTCTTCCTTTTATAGTGGTGCTTAAAAGTTTGTGAATGTTCAATATTTCGATATTGATTTGGCCTAAAACAGGATATGTTCTTCATGAAGTCCTAAAACTAGATTGAAAAACACCCAGTTAAACAAATGTCATAAACATTATACTTGTTTATTAATTTATTGAGAAATATTATCCAAGCTATACATTTATGAGTGGCAAAAGTATGTGCATTTCTAGGATTTTCAGTTCATTTGAAAGAGAAATTAGAGCAAGATGTTTCAATCAATGGGAGGATGCCCAGGTGTCAGTGTGGGGGTCCTGCCTTGGTTCAAGAATAGAATTTTGGATATTCATTATTAAGTCTGATCTTAATACACAGGTATTAAAATGTGTCATGGCTCAAACAAAGGAGATTTCTGAGCACTTCTAAAAAACTGTTGTTAATGCTCACCAGGCTAGAAAAGGTTACAAAACTATTTCCAAAGAGTTTTGATTCTACCAGTACACTGCCAGGCAGACTATGTACAAGTTGAGATTTTCAATACCAGTTACCTCCCCAGGTCCATTGTCCAATCAAGATCATACCAAGAGTGAGGTGGACAAAGTGCCAGGAGGTCACAAAATATTCCAGGATAATGCCTAAGGACCTAAAGGCCTGTCTTGCATTGCTGAATGTTAACATTCCTGAGTTCACTATCACAAGAACAATGAACAACAATGGTGTACATAATAGGAGTACAAGAAAAAAGCCACTACACTCCAAAAAGATATTGCAGTTTGTGAAAGATCACTTGGATAAGCCAGAAGGCTATTGGGAGAATGTTCTGTGGACAGATGAGACAAAAATAGAACTTTATGGCTTTAGTGAAAAGTGTTATGTTTGGTGAAAAGCAAACGCCACATTCCAGCATAACAAACTTACCCATCTGTGAAACGATGGCGATGGTGGCAGTGTCATGGTTTGGGCTTGCTTTGTAGTATTTGTACTACGATGGCTTGTCATTGATTATGAATTATGAATTATACTAGCAAATACTACAGGAAAATATCAGAGTATCTATCCATGAACAAAAAGCTTAAGACAGTACATCATGTAGGAAACAATAATCCAAAGCACATGAGTTGTATCACCAAAGAATTGTTAAAGCAGAAGAAAGTTAACATTTTGTAATGGCCAAGTCAAAGTCCTGACCTTAATCCTAGAGAAATGTGAAAGGACCTGAAGCAGGCAGTGCATATGAGGACGTTCCCCAGAATCCAAGTTGTTCTATTAGGATGAATGGGCTGAAATTCCTCCAAGTCCATGTGCAGGACTGCTCAACAGTTATTGGAAACATTTAATTCCAGTTATTGCTACCAAGAGGGCCATGTCAGTTGTTGAAAGCAAAGATTATACTTCTGCCATCCACAAATATACAGTATAGCTTTGGATAATTGTCCTCAATAAATCCATGAAGAAGTATGATATTTTACTCATTTGTTTAATTGGGTTCTCACCTAGTTTTATGACTGTGTACAGAACAGATCACGTTTTAGATCATATTTTTACAGACATTTTGAAAGTTCAAAAGAGTTCACAAATTTAAGCACCACTGTTTGCCATGACAAAAATTTGGTGCAACCTTATCTTTTCCTTTTATTTTCCATGTGTGCTTTATAATATTGCATACTCTACATTCAGGCATTCCAACATCTCATTCTATTTTAATGTTGCTATGACCACATTCATGTTGTTCAATTACATCAAATTTTTGCTCAAATGTAATAACGATTCTCTTCTTTTTTGAGCTTGTAGTGTTTTCCTCTGAAGAGATCTTCCTTTTTTCCATTTTTTAGATATAAAGATTGGTGATGTCTAAAACCTCAATGGCAACTGCACACTCACTTGCGTCACATAAACTGAATTTTGGTTTGCATTAAACACGATGTATCAATTTACAACTTTACACTAATATCACATTATTTCAACTGGCATTAATTGTGACCTAGCAGTACATCATTCCACCTTACTTCCCAGTTGCTGCTTTGTTATATTTCCTATTTAAAGTAGGCTATTTCAGACAAATGATATATCCCAATCCATCTTCAATGGCATATTCTAATAAATAACCTCTTATTTATAATCTGAATAAGCTCTTTCATTTCAGGTACTTCATTTTTGGAATCTATCATTAATTTCAAATGTGGATTTGAGTAGAAAAACAATAGCAATAGCAATAGCACTGTATTTATATACCGCCTATCAGGGCTTGCAACCCTCTCTAAGGGGTTTACAATGTTAGCATATTGCTCCCAACAATCTGGGTTCTCATTTTACCAACCTCAGAAGAATGGAAGGCTGAGTCGACCTTGGAGCTGGTGGGATTTGATCAGCCAAACTGCTGATCTGCAAGTCTGCAGAGTAAACTGCAGTACTGCGTTCTAACCACTGAGCCACAGGAGCTCCCTTGCTCTTAATGACTAATTAAAAACCTTGCTCTTAATGACTAATTTGATTCAATCATTCTTAATAGGAACAGATGAAGTTAAAAAGACCAATTCGGGCAGATGTTACCTCAGACAAAATGGCATAGAACATTAGATAATGATTTTACTTTGAGGAAGAGTTGATTTAAGCGAGAAAATCAATGATGTTTCACTGGAAGCAGGTAGAATAAGACCTTCTTCTGAGGAAGATTCCTTCGATGTGTTTTCCTTTTCACTCGATTGTCTCTCTTTAATTCAAGGGGACAAAACATTGACAATAGAAGATTCTATAAGCATTGTCCAAAAAAAAAAAGAATTCTAAATAATACTATAGTTATTAGTGTGAAATGCAGAATTATTTCTAAACAATGATATCTTTACAAAACAATGCTAATTTGCAATTTTGTAAAATCTAATCTACATATATCAAGGAAAAGACCCAAAGAGATCCTTTTTCATTGGATTTAATGGAACAAGGAAAATCAGAATCTGCACATTTGTACAGCTTTTGCAAACAAAATGGATTTTTCTAGGCAAGTTTAAGTACAGAAATTTTGCTTTTCTTTTTTGTGTGCAACATCCAGATATTCCCCCATGACAAAAGATTTAGAGGGTGTGTTTTTCAGCTCTCGTGTTTGGTTCTTTATAGTGCTTCTGCCAACTATTTGGTTGTGGAGTTCCTAGAGTTAAATTATTTGAAACATGGGACAAAAGCAATGTCTTAGCCAGGGACTACAAACATATCATTGTAGACAATTGGGATAGGCATTTCACAGCACGGCCATGCTACTTAGAAGGCTTTCCCAGGTTTCCTGCATGTGCCCATAAAGATAACCCTTGGCAACGATGGCCTCAGGTTCTCACTACTTTTATTAAATGATAATAAATAAAAGTTGTGGCATTGCATTGCAAACTCTGTCCCTTTGGGTCATGCTTGTAATGTTTATGGAAAAGTGGGATCTTAAGATAACTTCAGATAAAAACGTAAATTTACTATGAACTAACGAAGTTCACATGAGTGCACCAGATGCAATATATTCAGCTGTGTACAGTATATTTCAAAATTTCCCACAATTCCCACTGAAATGATAGTTGCACACAGAGGCAAAATCATCCTGGAGGATCCAAAAAGATGGCAGCAGCCTTGCCCCTTTTTATGTGTGTTCCATGGGTAACAAATTATGTTCAATTATGTGACCATGGCCATCTTTCATTTTTTTACACCCCTTGCACTTCTTTAGCTTTGGCAACCCCAGCCCCAACCCTAATCATTTTATGGGAATAACATGACAACATTTAACTACTAAATCTGTTCAGCAGCACTGCAAAATGAGTTTACCTGGATCTTGAGATTCTTTTGACGGAAACTGTTCCATAAGCCTCCGTGTCTTGCTTTCAACAGCTGGTGGAGTATTCTGAACTTTAGCATTAAGAAGAGATGGAATTGTGATTGATTTAAGCACCCACACTGGAAAGCTACTAAGATTGATTGATTGACTGACTGACCAATTGATTGATTGATTGATTTAGGTGCCTTCAAGTCAGTGTTGACTGACTCCTGGTGACTGCCTGGACAAGCTCCTACAGTTTTCTTAGCAAAGTTTTTCAGAAGTGGCTTGCAATTGCCTTCTTCCTAGAGCTGAGAGACTATGACTGGCCCAAGGTTACTCAGCTGACATGATGCTAAAGGTTGAAACTAGAAGTCATGGTTTCATGGTTTCTAGCATGATGCTTTAATTATTATACCAAACTGGCTGTCTCATTTTGTTCTAGCATTGCCTTTGAAAGAAATAAGCAATATTTTAATAATCCTGTCATCAGTAAATAGTGGGTAGTGCTCAGCTTTGTTTTTTATGAGATATCATAAAAATATTTCGTAAGGGTAACAAACAACCAAACTCAGAGAACACCAGGAACTCCATGGGAAATCCATGATTTGCAGTTAAGATCACTTGGAAGGGAATAGTTGGCTTGGGAGCCTTGGAACAGTGACTTTATTCTAAATTGTGTAGGCCAGGGCTGTCAAACTCACGGCCTGTGGGCTGGATGCATCATGTGCTGGCCACGCCCATGCTCAGTTTAGCGAAGGGGGAAAAAGTCCCGATACTTTACGTAATGCTGCCATGATGATGTCAGTTTGACACCCCTGGTGTAAGCCATCCCGCTTGTCTTAAAGTCAGGCTCAGGAGAGTAGCTGCTCCATTCTGGAATGTGATTCAGAGTTCTCCTTCCCATTATCCCACATGGAAAAACAAAGATGCCTAATAATGTTTATTTTGCTTTTCATCAAAATGATATAAAGTGTTTTGAATAGCTAGTCAATCACAAGGGCATGAATTGTTCACATTTCATAGACATTGGTGAAGTAGATCTTGAATCACTCGTCTTTAAAATGGGTTATTGAAGTGCCTGCAGTGCTTTGCTCTTTGTTGGAATGGGATTAAAATATATGGAAAATTTATAAGTGCATGAAGTACATTTATTAGAAATCAGTGCTGGCTGTGTCCAGTACACTTTATTTTGCTCTAATCAACTTTTTCTTTGAACACTTTTCCATTACCCAATGCTCTCAATAAATTTTAATGAGCATGACTCATTTATTTTAATCAATTTATATGATTACTGATTTTGCAATAGTGACACTTAATTTGGGATTACAATGCAAAATAAACCGCAATATAAATATATATATATAATGGCAACATAATGTGATTGACATCTGCTCCCAACCTATCCATCCCAAATCTCAGACAGCACTGTCTAATCCATATTTACACCATATAAGATACCTATTAGTTGACAAAGTAGGAAGGTGGAAAATACTGCTTGTAAGGGCAAAAGACAAGAAGAAAGAACAAAATAATATACAGCTAATAAATCTGGTTACCGAACATTAATTAGGAAGGGGGTCTAAATGCAAACTAACTGAATACAATTGAAAGCTTAGGAAGTATTTACTGTTATGGAAATGAGAAAGAATGGGAAATGAAAAAGGGAAGTTGGATAAGCAAACTAAGTATAGGGGAATGAAGTTATTATGAAATTGAAAATGATGAAAAAAACCAATCACCTTTTGCTCACAAAAGACACTGTTGTCAGTGTCACTACACAAAATCAGTCTGGATAAGGGAGGAGGAGGGAAAATACAAGCAAGAGTAAATAGTTTATCTCTTTTTCTTCCCATGATCTCACCACCTATCCGAAAAGCTACAAATGGGGTGATATGTGTGGTCTGATTGCAAAGGTAACTCTGATTTGTTCACTGATTTCTATACCCCCCTTTCTTCCACACCTCATCAAGGCATTTTACACAAACAAGCCCTGCAGTTGCTGTGGTGATGCCTTGAGCCTTGCAGCTTGGCAGAGCTCCTAAACTGCATCTCAGAGGCAGATTTTGAAAAGAATTCTGAAATGAACAGAGCGAGTTATAGACGTAATGCCCTACTTCAAATGAAAAAAAAATTAATTCCAAGTTGAACTGATGGAGGCAGAGAACAGCTGTATTAAGCAGACAATAGCTCTAACTAGATAAGCCAGGCTTCAAGTAACAACTACAAACCATGGCACAGTGAACAGGAGAGAAAACAGTGCAATTACTTGAGTTCAGTATCCAAGTGTTTACTCACTTGCTTAAACTAATGTGACAAGCTAAGAAAGTACTATTAAATATTAATTGACTTTCCATAGCTCATTTAGAAATATACAGGTAATACCTTAGCATCTCCCCTCCATCAAAACAAATATTGATTTGTAGACTTTCCCTTCATCATTTGGACAGTCCTTGATATCTAATATGTTACATATAGTAAGAAAGAACATACAATTATCTATAATTTTAGGTTGTACAGTAAGATTTACCTATATATTTCTTTAATCCCTGAAGAATATTTTTCATTACTGATGATTGCATTTCGTCACTAGATAACAAAGGCTTCTGGTCTTCGATTTTCAAAATATCAAAGGTTAAATTAACATTCATTTTTACTTTGATTAAGCTCAGTAAGAATGACAATATTAGTTAAATAAACATCAACTGCCATCAACTGTCCTATAAGAATAATTTTAAAATATTACTTTCTACACAGAAGTACACCAGATACTACTCTTAAATATTCTAAACATATCCTAGACAAATATTTTAATCTTAAAATGTATCTTAATATATAAGAATTTAGCAGTATAACCCTAAGCAGGTTTACCCAAAAAGTATACACAGCAGAAACAAGTACAAATTTTACAGTTGGACATAACAGGATGTGCTACATCTAAATTAGGAAGCCTATAAAATAGGGAACACAAAGCAGAGAACACAGTGTAATTAGCCAGAACACTTCAAAGTTCAGATTGTAAAATAAGAATTATTTTACACATAAGTGTGTCAGCAAGACACTACCTGGATAAGACATTTGGAATGTGAGGACAAAGCAAGGAATAGATTTAGTAAGCTTACTTTGTGAAGAAAGCTATGGAGGAGGTAAAAGAAAAAAGAAAAATATATCAATATCCTGAATATCAAAGCAGAAAAATATATTCTCAGAATATTAAAAAGGAACAGATCCAAGTGGCTTTCAGAAAAAGCTATCATGATGGCCAAGGAAAGGCAGAAGATGAAAGCCCTAGGCAATGAAAATGGCATACAATAATTAAAAACACAGTCTTTCAATGTCAAGCAAGAAAGGACAAACAAATACATTTCACTCAAAGTCAGCAAATAGAGAAATTTATCACAAAAAAGAAAAATGAGAGTTCTTATTAAGAACTGAAAAATTAGAGAAAAATTTATAGCAAAGTTAGGACCACTCGAGAAATAATGAAAGAAAGCTGAGGCAAAGAAGATTAAAGAAAGATGGAAAGACTACATTAAAACCCTTTACAAATGGGATTATAAACTGACAAACATTTGTAAGCAGAGAATATATTTAGGAACTGATTCTGCTCAAAAATTAGGGGAAAAGAAGTAGACCATCTATTAAATATGAAAATATTAGGCTCACAGAACTCTTTCAAAGCTGTAAGAACTGAAGAATTAAATGGAATATAGCCTAGGCATTTGCAAAATTGGTGGATATACCTATAAAAAAGGGGACAATAGAATATGCACATTGCCAGTTTATTTATTCCACATACAGGCAGAGCTTTGTTTTAGATCTTGCAAAGAACATGGCCATTATCTGAAGAATGAAATGGGAAAGGCTTCAAAAATGGCAGAGGGACATCAGAAGAATACTTTCCTTCTTGAGGACAGAAGTAATACCACCTGCTCTGAGAGCAGTAGCGGTCTGAATGGTTCTCAAGAGGCAATCTCTCAGTTCAGCCATTTTGCTCAGGTCTGAAAGGAGGGAGTATGAGACCTCTTGGCAGCGTTAGCACTGACTATGGCAGCCTATTTGCAGCACCTGCAAGGATTGAGGTTTATTGAAATTCTGCCATCGAGGTTCCACTAGTTTCTGAGGGATAATTTCAGTCAGGTCTTAGTCCTTCAAAGTTGTTGTTGTTAGTTGCGAAGTCGTGTCCGACCCATCGCGACTCCATGGACAACGTTCCTCCATGCCTTCCTGTCCTCTACCATCCCCCGGAGTCCATTTAACCTCCTCGCACCGACTGCTTCAGTGACTCCATTCAGCCACCTCATTCTCTGCCGTCCCTTTCTTCTTTTGCCCTCAATCACTCCCAGCATTAGGCTCTTCTCCAGAGAGTCCTTCCTTCTCATGAGGTGGCCAAAGTATTTCAGTTTCATCTTCAGG
>JANHJO010010194.1:177442-190040 GCA_032468235.1 Pseudoxyrhopus heterurus
AAAATAGTACCCCAAACAACCTTTGTCTAAACTGCTGAACAAAATTCCCTGGAGAAGGCAAGCTCCTGGACTGGTTATTTACCAGTCTGAGTTGTCCTTCTGACAGGAAGTGAGAAATAAGCCTGAGAATAAGGGAAATCTGTAGACTCTTTAATATTTTATTTTTATCATGTTGAAGGTCAGTGGAACCCTTATTATTTTAACATGAAAGAGTGGAATAATTCAGTCAAAATGGATTAAGCCTTATAAAACCCAAAATAAATTAACAAATTCCATATGTATTTCCTGTAAGAAGAGAAGGAATTTATTTTTTCTGTTTTGAGCCATAGATCATCCATTTCCTTGATGAATAACAGTTATCAGCCATATCCCTGTAAACTTTATTTAGAGAAATATGCCAGCAGTCAAAGGAGAATATTATTTCATTCATTCCCTGTATTTCTTGCTTTGTAGAACTTTTGACATGATTGATGAGTTGATGGGGGAGATAGAATCAAGCTTGCCAATTCACAGAGCAAGTCATGTTGGTGTTTGTGAGATCACAATCCAAAAAAAAGGATTGGTTCTTTGTCACAATTCCAGAAATATTTCACTGTTCCCAAAAAATGAAACGAATTAATTTCTCAGGCTGGGTGGAAACCTGGCAAAAAGATTGAGAAGGTCATCATGAGACCCGATCCAAATATCCATTCTAATTAAGGGAGAAACACCCACTGGGAATAGAGAATATTCTAACAAGAAATTATTTTCCAAGTATTGTTCTGTGAGAAGGAAATTTGGTCAGAAACTTGAAGGCACAGTTCCACAATTTTGAGTGTGTCTTTGCTCAAAATTGCATAATGGCTGAAAAAACTCACAAATATGTGTCTGATCAGTCTGATCAATACACCCATTGATGTATTGTACATACTTCCATGTTGTCTCCAGTCTGACATTTCTGTTTTAGGAGCAGGAAACCACCTTTATCATATATTTTTATTAGTTTAAATTTAAAGAGGCACCCTTCCCTCAGGTAGCGCAACCCCAAGCCTGCTGGCACAGTCAGGTCTCTTCCTTTCTTTAACCCTTTTTCTTTCTTTCTCTCTTTCTCTCTTTCCTTCTTTTTCTCTTTCTCTTCCTTTCTTTCCCTCTTTTTCTCCTTTTCTCTTTCTTTCTCTCTTTTTGTCTTTCTCTCCCTCTCTCTCTGGGATGGTTGGCCCCAAATCTAAAGCCCATGTGGCCTGGCCACTTCGAGCACCAGAGTGGGGCAGGGGAGCTGGCCTCACACCACTGCTCAGCTCTGCAGTGCTGGCTGAAAAGCCAGCTGTGAATGCTTGTGTACCTCGCCAGCCCCAGTCCAGAAGTAGCAGCCCCCCTCCCTCCACCCAGAACCCCTTACCATTCAAGGGGATCTCCGTCTCCTGCACTTGCTGGAAGGGGACTTTGCGCTCCTGGTCTTTCGGGAGGACCCCTTTGGCAAACACCACCGAGACGGGCACCGTCAGCTGGAACTGAATCAGAGAGTACCCCATTAGCCAGAAAAAGGCACAGCCCCACGCAGAAGGCACCCAGGGTCTCTCTCCTTAAACCGGCTGGGAATCCTCAAAGCTGCTAGCCAAGACGTGCAGAGGGCTCCAGGTGGAGGAAATCAGGTTTAAACAAGGAATGTGGCTTCAGACACAAGAGGGGAATCTTGTGTCTAGTATGGCCAGTCTAGGGAAGAGAAGGACCAGGGGAGACAGGAGAGCATCTTCCAATATTTGAGGGGCTGCCCCAGAGAGGAGGAGGGGGTCAAGCCATTTTCCAAAACACCTGAAGGCCAGACAAGGAATAATGGATGGAAACTGATCAAGGAGACAGTCAACCTGGAAATAAGGAGACATTTTCTGACAGTGAGAGCAATCAACCCATGGAACAGAAGTTGCCTTCGGAAGTTGTGGGAGCTTCATCCCCGGAAGCCTTCAAGAAGAGACTGGATTGCCATCTGTCAGAAATGGTTTAGGGTCTCCTGCTTGGGCTGGGGGTTGGACTAGATGACCCACAAAGTCCCTTCCAACTCTCTGTAATAGAGCCACGTGTAAATGAAATGGGCCAAACTGAATTGTGGCTCAGAAAAGGGTCCCTCTCCAGGATAAGGCAAACCCACCCAGAGACCCCACCCGAAAAGCCATGAGGTTGGCAGGCTAGACCCCCCCCACACCCCAAGAGTCACTCAGCCTGCTAACCAATGAAGCTGCTGCCCCATCTGTGACTTCACAGTCCATCATCCAGTTGGGCTGCAGCAGACCCCCCCCCCCTCAGGCACTCCTGCCTCCACCATGCGTGGCCCCCTCTGCCTTTTCTGCCTGTGCCAGGGCGGCTCGGCCGCGCACCAAGGCATCGCCGGTGGGCAGGATGCGGAAGGGCCCCTCTCCCTGGTGTGGGAGGGGTTGGCGGTTTGCTCGGCCATGGTGGTGGCCCTGGTGCTGGCGTTGGCGACGAAGATGCTCACCAGGAAGCGAAGGCCAGAAGGCCGGAGAACATCCAAGGTGAAGGGCCCAGGACCTTCCCGGGTGGAGAAGCGGTGCCCGGGCCCTGTTTGGCCATCAGGGGTGGTGGGGAAGCCGTCCGGATTCAGGTTGAGGTGAGACGGGGTGGCCAACAAATACGTATAGGAGGTCCTCGACTTACGACCGTCCTTGAGCCCGACATTTCTGTTGCTAAGCCAGACAGTTGTTAAGTGAGCTTCTTTGCCCCCTCCCCCCCGCCGTTTTGCGACCTTTCTTGCGACCGTTGTTAAGCGAATCGCTGCGGTCGTTAACTTAGTGACGCGGTTGTTAAGTGAATCTGGCTTCCTCGTTGACTTTACTTGTCGGAAGGACTCAAAAGAGGATCCCGTTCTGACAAGCCAAGTCAAATTCACTTGACAACCGTGTCACTCACTTAACAACTGCACTGATTCGCTTAACAACGGTGCCAATGGAAGGAGATAAAACGGGGCAACATCCACTTAACAAATGCCTCGCTTAACCACAGAAGTGTTGGCCTCAGTTGTGGTCGTAAGTCGAGGACTACCTGTGTTCCATTGTGCTAGACCTGAAATGAGGAAAACCAAGGAGGTTTGAACACATTGGGAGGGAGAGTTGTGTAAAGCAACAACATCCCCTTTCTCGCTCACAATCACACTTACACACACAGTTTCCTTATCTATGTCTAATGAATTTTAAAACAGTGTTTTTCAAACCTGGCGATTTTAACTCGTGTGGACTTCAATTCCCAGAATTCCTCAGCTAGCCAGGGGAATTCTGGGAGCTGAAGTCCACACAGCTTAAAGTCACCAAGTTTGAAAAAAAACAACACTGTTCTAAAACAGGTTTTCCAAATTTGGCAACTTTAAGACTTGTGGACTTCAACTCCCAGAATTCACTAGCTGGCATGACTCACTGGGGAATTCTGGGAGTTGAAGTCTGCACACTTTAAAGTCACCAAGTTTGAAAAAAAAAACAGTCTTCTAGGTTCTTCAACCGTGGCAATTTGTGGACTTAAACTCCCAAAATTCCCTAGCTGGCGTGACTCAGTGGGGAATTCTGGGAGTTGAAGTCCACACAGCTTAAAGTCACCAACTTTGGAAAAAACATTTTTCTAGGTTCTTCAAACTTGGCAACTCGTGGACTTCAACTCCCAGAATTCCATAGCTGGTGTGACTCACTGGGGAATTGTGGGAGCCGAAGTCCACACAGCTTAAAGTCACCAAGTTTGGAAAAAAACACTCTTCTAGGTTCTTCAAACTTGGCAACTTGTGGACTTCAACTCCCAGAATTCCATAACTGGCATGACTCACTGGGGACTTCTGGGAGTTGAAGTCCACACAGCTTAAAGTCACCACGTTTGGAAAAAACACTCTTCTAGGTTCTTCAAACTTGGCAATTTGTGGACTTCAACTCCCAGAATTCCCCAGCCAGCGCTGGCTTGGGAATTCTGGGACTTGAAGTCCACATAGCTTAAAAACTCACCAAATTTGTGAAAACACCATTCTAGACCATTGCATCCCTGAAAACGGGTCATTTTTGCCAGTTTCTTGCCTCTCACGGGTCTCCACTGAATTAAAAAGAAAATAATCTTGATTTTCTGCTATTCTTCTGTCCTTTCCGCAGCAGCAAGATGCCCTGGTCGATTCAGACGAGCTGAAAAACCGCCTCCTGCAGACTTTCTCGCGGATGGAACAGGAGCTGGTCAGACTCATGACGCTGGTCCGCAACCACAAGGCCAGCCTCCTCACCCGCCACCGCGGCTGCAAATCCCCCTCCTGCCAGCGGGTTCGAGAGAACAGCAAAGCCTTCAATTTGGCCGTCTACGATATCGTGGAGGAGTGAGCTACAGGAAAGAGATTAGATAACAGGGAAATAAAAATATTGAGAGTGGACAAAGCACCACTTGGGAGAGATTGTGCCCTTTGTGTAACGGTCCAGATTAATAATAATAATAATAATAATAGCATTAGATTTATATACCGCTTATCGGTGCTTTTTACAGCTCTCTCTAAGCAGTTTACAGAATCAGCAAATTGCCCCCAACAATCTGGGTTCTCATTTTACCGACCTCAGAAGGATGGAAGGCTGAGTCGACCTTGGAGCTGGTGGGATTCGATCAGCCAGACTGCTGATCTGCAGTACTCTGTTCTAACCACTTGAGCCACTGCAGCTTTCGAGTAGACTCCTGATCCGTGAGATTGAGAGTGAAGCCAAGCTATTGTTCGGAAGAAGGTTGCCTTATAACTTATCTTTTAAAATGTCCCGGTCTTGCTGCGTTCGTATTTGCAAAAGAAGCAGGAAGTTTGTCCTGCTAGGCTGTATACCTTCTGTTTTCTTTTGCCTCCGTGTGTCCTCTTTCAGCCTCTGTTCAAATGAGTTTTGGGCTGGCAATCAGACAGTCAAGAACAGCAGCAAAAGAGCGTCTGCGACTGAAATGTGGTGCAGAGTCAGAATGGGGTAAGGAAAGTTGGGGGTGACCTGAGTGTTGGCAGGGTGAGGGTTGGGGCAAGGGTCATGGGTCATGGGAGCAAGTAAATGGCATGCCTTCTGCGAGGTTGAGGATGTGCTGTCTGGGATGCAACCAGCGATTCTAGCCGGGTGCTTTTCTTTCTTACCACACAAGCTTCAGATCCGTGTACGGTAATAACCAAGGCTGGTAGCGACAGGCCCATGGCTCCCCCAAGAAACTGGAAAAACTCCATTCTTTTTTTCCCCCTTTGTTTAATCTGCTATGATATATACGAGAGAAGGGGGGAATTGAGAAGTTTAATCCATCAGGTCTGAGCAGGAAAGTTGAGTTTCTTGTCTCCAGCGGAGAGGGGGGAAAGCATCACCTGGGTTTCTAGTACAGGAACAGGTTTCTGCAAATAACACAAAACCACTGCAGCAGATGATTTCATGTTATTTGATCATTTCACAGAGAAGCAGCAGCAGCAGCAGCAGCACAGGGATAAGCAAAGAGCTAGTAAACGTGACTGCGTTTCTTTGGGTGGGAGAATAGCGGCCCCACTGTTCCATTAGTTCAACGCACGAAAAGGGGGTGAGGGGAGAGTCTGGTCAAACATTCAAATTCCAAAATACCTATTCATTGAGGAAGAAAAAACCTAGCACTTGCACTGAGTGACAAATCAATGCGTTCTCCACTTTGCACTGACAACAGGGGCCTTTCCAGGATTTTTGCAGAAGGAATCTTTCTGAATTTTTCCTGGGAGATGCTAGGAAATGTTTGGACCGATTTCACTGGTTGGTGGTACGTCAGCAACTGATTTACACCATTGCTCCAGGTGGCTGTTATCAGCTGCATAAATATACCTTCAGTACCTGCCCAACATCCTGACATGGTAGAAGATAAAGATGTATGAGCCACGGTGGCGCAGTGGTTAGAGTGCAGACTGCAGGCTTCTTCTGCTGAGTGCCAGCTGCCTGCAATTGGGCAGTTCAAATCTCACCAGGCTCAAGGTTGACTCAGCCTTCCATCCTTCCAAGGTCAATAAAATGAGGACCCAAATTGTTGGGGGCAATATGCTGACTCTGTAAACCACTTAGAGAGGGCTGTAAAGCACTGTAAAGCAGTATATAAGTTTAAGTGCTATTGCTAAGTGCTATTGCTATCTTACCAAAGTATATTTATGTCATAGTTAGAAACAAGTGGGGAATAGTCCATCTAGTCAGTCTTTATAATATACAGGCATTTGACTCTTCTAGAAGTCAAAAACTCTCAGTTGAATATGAGGAATACATGTTTGATTATGGTGGTTGGAAAGATTATCCTTTGGTAGTAGTATTAACTCAAAATGTTCTGGTCTGTTGGTGAGGTTATCTTCTTTTTTTGGAAATTTTTGTGAACATGCAAATTATACTTTTCTAGTATCATTCACGCCTTCTAGTCATGTCTCCAAAAACAGAAGATTTAAATCCCTGACACTGTTCCTGTATAGTTGCTAGATTTGATCATCTTTCCAATCATCTAATTTAATTAATTCCTTATACAACTTTGACAAAGTATGTGCCTCATAGTGCTTTTCAAAATGAAATGTTTATGCTGCATCTTGAATTTGCAAATTTGGACAAGGCTAGTTAAAGTATCAGTTTCTTTCCAAGTTTCTTTCGTACACATTTGATGATATATAATTTCATCAGAATGGATGGCACTGATTTATGAGGGATGGGTTGGCCCTCTTTAGTTGTGAGGAGAAACTAAGAATGGAAACTGCGTGGAAAAAGTCTAAGGGAGCAAACCACTCCTATCTAGAGCACATAATTTGAGATAACCATGCACACCTAGCTCATGGTTATCTCAAATTATGTCTGTATTTAATGCATTTAAATGCCATTCTTCTGTAAGCATTTTCAGGTGGTTTGCAGTTAAAGGAAGAAGGAAATTACATGATAATAATAAAAGTATATCTCTAGTTCAAAAAAAATATGAAGATGGGGAAATAAAAATGTCTTTTCCTGACAGTAAAAAACCCGTCTCTGTCAGCCTCAGTTAAACCTCATGTAAGTGGTGCTCAAAATGTGAGAAAGCTCTTCTCAATCATAATTTTATCTCCGATAAGGCAGACTCTCAGGGAAGTCCTCCACAGATGATCTTGGTGCCTGGGCCGATTGATAGGGGAGTCAGATCTCTTCATGTTTGAGCAGTGCCATAATGAGGTCAACTGTTTATTCATTCCAGCCCTCTTCAATGACAGCTATGTCTTTCTTGTGGTAGCAGGTTTGTGTAACCCCGGAAAGTTATCCCAGAGGCCCAAACATGGCCTGTCATAATTGTTGGTTTTAAATTATGGTGACTCCCCCCCCCCACATAGTACCCTTCAAGATATATGCTGACTTTTCTATTTTTGCAAATTCCCAAATAATCTTGTCGCTCTTCTTGCTATTGACTTAGTGATACTTCTCATAATTCATTCCAAATTGTATGTAATTCAAGAGCAATAGAAGATGAAGGAAATTCAGAAAGAAAAAAAAGATGTGCCCTGTGCCAAAAGGGAAAATGTAGTATTTATCATTTTTAAAGAGAACAAAAAGATCTGTATGTTATGTGGGTTTCAGTGACAGTAATTATCCTGCTATTCAAGAATGAGTAATTACATTATTCTGTATGCTAAACTGCATAGTTACTGTTACACACACACACATGATGATTGCACCACAAATATTGGAAACAGAGCTGCAAATGAAACAGATGCTTATTCGTATATATATGGGAGTTGTGGTTTTTATATTTGGATTATATTTACCTGATACAAAAACAAATATTTAGGTCACTAAATTTTCAAGATGATACACTGTACTATAATTATTCTTCTGACTTCTCTTTTTAAATATGCACCCTAATTAATTATTCCTTAAATTAGTTCTGAAAACTATTCAGAAAGTTTAACCTGTGAAGATACAACCCCAAAGAAATGCTACTTCCAAGACATCTTTTCAAATACCTGTTCAGTGAAAAGGAGTTTACTTTTCAGGGATCCTACAGACTAGTGTTTCATTTAGTAAAATTAGTTCAAGTCATAGTAACTACAACCTAGATGTCTTGCCCAGTGTGTGGATAGGGTTCCTTCCCCCCTTTCCCATTTTGACTTAGCAGAGAGCTAAAACAATTTTGCCCTATACTGAATGAGTCCCCTGTTGCAAAGGCCTTCTCAGTTTACCCTTCTCTTTCTGATATATGATATCATTGATTATGGAAGCAACCAGGACTGCTCCAAGCAGGTGTGAAAGTTGTGCGCTGCACAAAGGTGCTATGACACAATGGAAACAGTAGGCAAAGTAGCCCTTCCAGTTACCACCCGTCTGTACATGCCTTGTAGAAGAAAAGGGAGAACAAAGAACTGAGAAGCTGCAATTGCCATGTGATGCAATTTGATGCTCTGGTTGCAAAAAACATTTTGTACAAAGGAGCATTATAGGTTAGCAGTGGTCTTGTAAATAGCTACAGATGTTTGGAGCAATGACTGAAAAACTGTGGAGCTGTTGGTGGTCTCTGAGCTTGGTTGTTTGCATACCGACCTTTCATTACCCAACTATTAACATCATCAGTGTGATCACATTGATCACCCCAAAAACCCTCAATTCAACTCTGAACTACAGATATTCTCTTCTTTTGAGGCTGTTTGGGACTGTTACAGATAGCTCAGGAATATTTTTCTTCTTGTATACAGTTTTGAATATACAGCATATCTTGTGCTCCAATAAGTATTCTAGCAACTAGTTGCAGAATTCTTCCTGTCTGCCCCATTCTATTCATCAGAACTCAAAAAAGGATAGAAAGAAATGTGAATATTAGGAGGAAAAAAGAGTGCATTAGTTTAGGATCATTGAAATACAGATTGAGCTACAGTTATTCCCCACTATTGCAAATCATTGAAATAGCTAGTCATAGTGAAAGGCAGGAAACTAGATAGATTATAAGATAAAAAATTTATCTAGGAGCCTTGCCAAAAGACATGATGGTTAGAAATGTGCTTTAAAATTAAAAAGTCAAGGTTTAGAAGGCAGAATAACAGAATAACGAATGTTAGAAGGGACTATCTTCTAGGTTCGTGCCAAAAAGGATTAGAAGGCTTAATGGTCTTTTCCCCTTTTTAAGATGAATGCGCAATATTGATTAAGAAATAAAGATTGCATTCTTCAGTTCTCACATGCACTACAGAATGTATGATGCATGGAAATTCTTGGGTACCATCTGAGTCCAAGCCAATTGTTTTTCAGTTCTCTTGGGCTGGGTTCAGAACTGCTGTGCCTGAGATGAATCACTAAAATCAGTGGGGCAAATTAATCATTTTAACAAATGGAACCTTTTGATTTTCAAAAGGAATTGTAAGTCATGTCTCATTAAACAGACTGTATATCTTTAAGCAGAAATAGTCACACAGGGGGTTAATTCAGTCGTATTTACCTGTGTTTAACTGTTGCTGAAGCATGTCCTTTATATTTAAGAGGATTTCTGTTACAACATTTTCTTCTCAGTGGCAGAACTTAAATGCTTGGCCCCTGATTAAATGAGAAGGAGAGGGCAGAGTAAAACAGGGTCAACCTTGTGCATTGTTGTTTGACTTTACTCCCATGTTGTTTTAAAGAAAGGTTAATAAAGACTGTTCCTATCAGAGCAAAGAGCCTTGCTTTCTGTGATCATTTCCTGATAATATCATTTGTTTTTGTCTAGCATTCAGGCAGTAGAGAAATCCCTGTGGATCATCTTGACTTTGTATTCTTCTACTTGGCAATAAATATCTTGGCTCGCTCTGTTGTCACTTGATCAGGCATGAAAAGAGATCTGCACTTTTCTAAGTAATACAAA
The DNA here is from genome assembly GCA_032468235.1 of Pseudoxyrhopus heterurus. Classification (NCBI taxonomy): domain Eukaryota; kingdom Metazoa; phylum Chordata; class Lepidosauria; order Squamata; genus Pseudoxyrhopus; species Pseudoxyrhopus heterurus. The sequence goes on from JANHJO010010194.1 coordinate 187,238, forward strand.
AAAGGGCATTAGGAGTTTCTTTTCTTTTCTCACCCCCACCCCTGCCTTTGTGTACACAGCACATGAATTAAATGGATCTCTATCTACCTTTTGACTTTGAATTAAAATATTAGATCCAATTCAGTATTTCTAAATCAAAATTATTATAGATTGGCCTTTAATATAGAACCATTTCATGAGTGTGTGGAGTAATGAAGATGTTCCCTGATAGAAATAAAAATGTTCTTGCAAATACCTGAAAAGGATAAAACAGTTGAAGCATTCTGGATAGTCAAAGTAAACAACCTGTTAATTTAAGTGAAACAGCGTCACATTCCTGAGCAATTAAATGACATTGGGAATGAGAATTCGAGTTGTACAACTGAAGCAGCTTAAAAGTGCTTGAAAACAAACAAACAGACCCCATTGTTGAATGAAATTACATCTACTTGAAGACTCAGGATCACAGCTTGAGTGTGGCACCTGGATGCCTTAGTTTCTAGGATTCTCGTCCCGTGCACGTCGGAGGCATGTACAGGTTGAAGTTCCAAGGATAAAAAGTATGTTTGTTCCTATTCTTAAGACGAGAATAGCTTATTTTACAGACCATGTGCAATATTGTAACCTACTGTATTCCACAAGGATTGTTTTTGAAAAGTGTTTGTAGATTTTGTTTGATGCAGAATGCCGTAGTCAGAAGATTGACCAATCTGTTTCCAGGTCCCTGTTATGACCTACAAACTCTATGCAATGTGAGATTAAGCTTTCTTGAAGACCACATTCTCCCAAGTTTATTTGCACAAAATTTATTCTCCTTGGGAGTACCTGCCCCTTGGTCTCCTTGGTAGATGCACTAGAAAACATTCTTGAGGTTGCTCCTTCAAGCCCTAGAATTCTGTCCTACAAGAGCCGAGCTAATTCCCTCTCAGCTGACATTTTGCCAAAATACAAATTGTGTGTATTTAGACAGACTTTGGAGGATTACATATATTTGTTTATTGAAGTATCTTTTAATTGGCTTCATACTATTAATTTCTAGGTTGTGAACAGTCACTCGTATTTTTGTCACTTCTTGGTTGAAGTACTGCACAGGTAATTTACTTTTCATGGGGTATCCTTGAAATATCCAATTACTTTGAAGGCTGTTCACACATTCCTGCTGCTACAAAATGGGAAGGCCTGTTGGCTTAGTTGTGCTATTGTCATATTGCCATACCACCGTGGGAGCTGGTTTGGTTGCTGGCATGTGTCCACTTCCAATTTGTGTGAGTTGGGAGAGTCCCAATGCTGAGCATGTTGTATGGTGGGCCTTTTGTGTTTAATTATTATTGTTATTGCTTGTATTTAATTTATTAATATCTACTCTCTGCCTAGAATCTGCTAAGGTTGAAGCAACAAATAAATTAAATCAATAGGTTTTCATTACTTTTGTCTTTATGTTTTAATTTTAGTCCTGTTTTTATGTATGTATTATTAATGTTGTCTTCCTTAAACAATTTGGTGGAAAAATGAAATGTAAATAAGTTTTATATAATAACTGTGTCCTTCCCAGGTGTCTATCTTCACATGTGGCTTGACTTCAAATCTCTGAGTGCATGATCACAGAGAGCCAGTTTAGTGTAGCACTTAAGGTGCTGGGCCAGAAAAGGGGAGACTGTGAGTTCTAGTCTTCTCTTAGGAATCAAAGCCACTTGGTGATTTTTTAGACTAATCTACCTCACAGGATTGTCATCAGGAAAATAGGCAGAAACATTAGGTATGTTGCCTTGAGTTGTACAAAATAATGATGATATATACTACTATTACCACTAATACTATTACTGCTACTACTACTACTAATAATAATAAACATCTGATTTATTCAGTCTAAATATATGGCTGACTAAAAATATTACCAAACAAAAATGTCTTAGTGCCCATTTCTGTGCCTTGTGTGCTCATGCCATGGATCTTGGCCTGTTTGACTCCTGGACAGCTTCCCTAGACTTCGTTTGTGCTCATTGGACTCAATTATCCAGTGACTCTTGCTCTACTGAGTGGAAATCCAGACCTGCAAAACGGGGGTGCTTTCCAAGGATCGGTTTCAGGGGTTTGAATAAACACCTGTAGAACTCTTGCCATACGTGCATGTGTGTATGGGGACTGGGGCAGCACATAGAGAAGGAAGAACAACTTGAATGTGTCATGGGTTGATTAAAGAAGTTGTTTGATACCCTGCCACATGATTGATAATCAAGTGCCTATAAATAACAGGAGTCAGAAGAAACAACAGAAGCAAATATCAATAGTACAATGGAAGACATTGTTGTAGGTCAACTGTGATAGATCGGAAGAGGTTTATAACAAGAGAGGGATATTTTAAGGAGACTCACTTTCACTATTTTTCATTGCACTGATTCCTTTATCAACAATACTGAATAACTCAGGCCATGGCTAACAAAAACATCTGCCAGACTACCCCATCTCCTTTACATGAAGCTGTGTGGAAAAACACAATATGAAATAGAATTGATGCTCAATACTATCATATATACAGCCAAGATATTGCAATGAAATTTGAACTGGACAAATGGGCTTACCATCAAATGAGAAAAAATAGTGAAAACTGAAGGAATCAAGGTGCCCTATGGCAATAATATCAGGAGTCTGGATGAAGACGATCCCAAAAATACCTGAGCATCCTTCAAGCTGACAACATTAAGCACACTGAAGTCCAGAAAAAGGTTCGAAGTGAAGACATCAAGAGAGTGAAGAAGTAAGTGGAGGAAATACCATCAAGGCAATCAACACCTCGGCAATTCCAAACATTAGATACACAGAGGGA
>JANHJO010010194.1:216020-232087 GCA_032468235.1 Pseudoxyrhopus heterurus
AATACATATAAATATACTAAAAACTAAATAATTACAATCAGTTACAATTGAAATGCATAAAATGTAGAATCTGATAAAACAATTCAAACATCAATAAATACAATTTAATATTTGAACATAGTTAAGAAAAATGAGTATTTAAAACCAACTATATAAAAGGGAAAGGTAGTTGAAATAAATATTTTTAAGGACTTTTTAATGTCAGGATTAATATAGTTTTACTATAAAGGAAGTTCTGTAATCTGAGGATTATTACAGAAAGATCCTATCTCTAGGATCTATTAATCAAATTAATTTTCAGTGGGATGTCACATTGTAGAGTAGTTTAATTTTTCTATAAGAGTAAATGCAGACATTTAGTGCAGGAGCTTACATGTGGAAAAACCAAGCAGTAGGTTCAGTGAATCTCAATTTTCCATAGTAATGCCTCAGTATTTATACAATATATTGTCTTTTATATGTCTTTCCTAAACCCTTTGAAAGCACATGCAGAACAGAACTGAAAACTGTTCACATTTTTGAATATGCACAGCAAGAAGATTAATTAAACTAAAGGCTCAGTTAACATATTTTCTAATTTAGTCTTCTCATCCAATTGCTGTTTATCCCACTGCTATACAATCCTTTCTCCTTAACTGTCTTTAAATATGCTTGGAATTTTAATCAAACTCCCTTTTTAATTGGCTGTGTTGCACTATACAGTCAAACTCAGGGTTCCATTGTAAAGAAAATCTCTTAAAAAGGCAAAACAGACTTTTTTGAAGTCTTGCATAATGTTCACAGGAGCAAGGGTTCATAGGATTAGGACCAATAACACTCAAGATGAATAAAACATCAGGCTCATTATATCTTTTGATGTTTGCACAGTTCTTTCTTAAAAGAGTATAGTAGCTGTCCTTTGCTCACCTGAGCTAAAATTAAATTTTTAGTTACAATGGCAAAATGGGTGCATTTATACTGGAGCCCCTGCTGTAGATAAATGGTCTGCTTTATCATCTTGATTCCTGAGTGTAATAGAAACAGCATAAACAGAACAAGAAACAGTAAATCAGCAGAGGTATACAGATAGCTATAACATATTTGATGCACTTGTGGGCAATTTCATGTATCATGATGTTTTCATATAAGCAATTTTGGATGCCTGGGCATCCTGTGGTGGAATTATCCAAAAGGTTCCTAGAAAATGAAAGTATTAAGTGAAGGGAGGTAGTGAAACAAGACTGGATAGCCTTTTTCAGTTCCAAAGGTTACATATATGGGCTTGGACATGCACAGCCATGTTATGAATATACTGAAACATACACAGGCACACTTTTCATCTTTTCCTTCCCCAATAAGTTTTAACAGGGGCACTTGTGAAAACCAAGATAAATCCATCTCCATCCAACAATCCTTGCAGATCACCAATTTCCTACTGAGAAACTGCAAGCATATTTACTGGAAGGAGAAAGTATACTTCATTTCAGAGCAAGGAGGTTTTCTCTTTCCTTCCCTTTATGTTGAACCAATTCAAAATTTCAGAAGCATCGCTCAATATTGGTACTTCCCCACTGTCATTAGGATCTGGGAACCTATTAGTTGCTCCCACTGGCCATCTCATAACAGTGATCAGTTGGCGGCTGCTGCCCATGGATCCCGAGACCAAATCTCTAACTGCTATTGGCTAGGTAAGACCCCAGGGCTTAACTGTTGCATTAACTGTGGCTCATTCAATCATATTTGTGAATAGTTCAAAGCAAGTGCCATGGAATTCAGTTCAGTTTAGCTATATAAATATAAATAGAACCCTGTCTTTACCTTTTAATACTGATACAGATGAATTTGCCAAAGATATTCAGCTTGTGTAAGTGTAACATTTCTTTCAAATGACCATTTCATCCCCACACTATATACCTCTCACACAACCAAAACATTTCTGCTTACAAGAAATAAGACCTGCAGGGATTAGGAATAGTGAGATGGGTTGTGATAAATAATTCACACGTGAGGGAAAGATTAAGAATGTCACTCATTTTTTACTCACTCAGTTTTCTTCTGTAAATGCTTTCTCTTCATGCACAAATCTTTAAATGGCAAATGTTTTGTTAAAGCAATGTATAGTCCCATCTGAGAGGAAGGAAGAATATACGACAACAGTCTGTAATAGGCTGAAGACTTGGAGAGATGAGGAGAGATTTAATTGTACAGCTCAGCAAGGTAGGTTTCAGCCTTGTAGGGTACTCATGGTATAATTTCTGTAATTGGGCAGTGTACAGATTGCCACAATATAAGCTTCCTTTCATGTACACTTAATTGCCAGTCATGTGTAGAAGATGACTGTCTTTTAATGTATATTCAGGTGCTTTAATTATATAGAAAAAACACAAAATAAATCACAATTTCTAAGTGACATCATTTTGTCCTTGGATTGACCATTTAACTGTACAAAAATGTATAAATTTAATTTTACTACACCTAGTAATTTTGGTCACTGATATACACAATCATTGGTAAAATGGATATTTAATGCCCATTGTCCAAATATAAGGATAAGTAATCTAAATGGTTTCATATTCTTTTCTTAGTCTCTAGATCACTTTATTGAAATACAACTATGAGAAATATCAGTGAGAATTGTAAACTTTAGGTTCATAAACTGGACTATTGGTCACTCCCCAAGGGATTGGTGGAGGACTATTGATAGTGTAAAATGGCAGGATTTGATCCTTTAGCCTATGTTGTTAATACCTATTTAGTGTAAAGTAAAACAAGCTTATTGATTTCAAGAGGAATTTCTCTTGTGAAATCCTTAATATCATGAATTTTTGATTCACTGCTAACCTGAGGGAGGAACTGCCTCTCTTACTCTTGTTACTTTTTATCACTTTTTTGAGGACAATGCAGAAGAATTTGCAAACTAGAAATTAGTTGGCAGACTTCCTCAATAGGGACAAGGTAAACTGCAGAGCTTCAGTCCTCAGTCTTGCCTTTCAAACTGAATCAGTGATTCAGTACATTGGATTCACTAATAGTTAACTTAATTCTCTGATTATCTATTCTTAGGTAGTCAAAATAGCACTGTCTGTATGCAAGAGAATAATGTCAACAGGCTTGGCAAACCTGCAAATATAAAATACCTGTTATGAACCTTACATGTTTCATCTGGTAGTGATGGCAACAGTGATTCAAGAAGAGGATAGATAGATGACAGATAGCTAGATAGCTAGATAGCTAGCTAGATAGCTAGATAGCTAGATAGCTAGCTAGCTAGCTAGCTAGATAGATAGATAGATAGATAGATAGATAGATAGATAGATAGAGATAGAGATAAAATCCAATGAATTGTTAAACCTGCCATATTGTACATATATATGTGTTATGTTTGGATTGAGATAAATATCAATTACAATTTCTAAATAATGATAGGAATAGGTTCTCATCATGTTTGCCATCATGATATTCTGAACTATCTGGAATAATCCTTCCAAATAGCTAAGTAAACTGGGCCTATCATACCCAATGAATGTTATCCTGACTAACCTTGAATGAACCTTTGAGCTGAAGAAACAGCAGTAATAAAGAAAGAAAACAATTTGAGGCTTTTATAAGAACTTACATAACTAGCTTTGCTATATTGGGAACATGTTGCTGGTTTTAATTATACATATATGGGAGTATTTCTTAAGCACCGCACCACCTTCTTGCCCTCTTCCCTTCCCTTCTCAATGCACTGATACAGTGAACGACTGCTAGGTGTACCATTTTCATTCATTCCTCATTTTGACTCAGTTGCAAGTAGGAGACTTATTTGTTGATTTTTGATTCACCAATTGTCACCGACATGTCTGATGTTAAGGGACTCTGTGTTGAAGAGAGATCAAACTGTCAGATGTACAGTAGTTGTCAAGAATTCAGTTTTTATAGTCTGGCATTGTGAAAATCTTCAATAAACAATGCAATGACCAATATATCATTAATTTATATGTATAAAAGAGAAATGTGCGTATGTATGTATGTATGTATGTCCTGAATACGTTTTTCCCTGCCTCCACCAATCTGGCCCAAACTTCACACATACCGTGCACATACCTTGCACTCTGGAGACGAGTACTGGGTGGGTCAGGAACCAGATTCACCTTTCTTTCACCCCAAAAAAGGGTCTCAAACAGGACACCCCCACACCTCTTCAAACACAAATCTCTACTGAGCATGTGCAGAAAACAGTATTCCACCCTGCTTTCCCTACTGCGCATGTCTGTGCTCTAACAGCTAAAAGGAACCTCAACCCACCACACAGCAACTCCTCGGATTAACTCACTAAGGTTAGTCTCAGCTCAAATGGCCCTCCTTCCACATAGCCCCGGCCGTTTCAATGCCCTCCACCACACAGCTGCTGCAGGCGGTGTGGGCATTTAAATCTCCTGCACAGAGTTGGGGGAAGCCCCAGGTGGCAAGGGGGAATCTCAGGATGGCGGAGGGGGAATCCCCAGATGGCACGTGGCTGGTGTTGAGGCTGTTTCAATGCCCTCTGCCATACAGCTGCTGCTGGCAGCGTGGGCATTTAAATCTCCTGCGCAGAGCTGTACAAAAAACCCTGAGCAACGCCAGGTAATCAGCTAGTTATATATATTTTCTCCAAAGTGAAAGAATATTAGATCTCTATTTGTAAAGGTGATCTGCAAAAATAAATCATTATTATCAAGTCCATCTAAAATATTGTAAAAGAAAGTCAAAGGGGTTGTTGCTATGAGAGACCTGAGTAGGTGGTCAAGTTAAATTTAGACTCCTGCCTACACCATACACAACACTGAAGAACAGTTCATGACTTGTATTCTCCAAGAGTGGATGTATTTCAGTTTTATTTATATTAAATTTCTTTATGTTTTCTTTCATAAGATTTCTGCATATGTTTTTACTCAACAATCATTACAAATGTGTTTCCCATTAGTTTCCCACAATCCATATGTGGCTTGCCCAGATAGCATGTATGCACATGGTATTTATCTCTATATTACATTTGCCCTTGTTACTGAAAAAAGGTGTTTTAAGACTGCTGACAATAAAATGCAAATCAAATGCATCACACTCTAATAATTGAGATGCTATTTTTTTCTCTTGATCATTTGTAAGTTTCATGTTCTTAATTAGATAACTCTGTCAGAGAGTCTGTGCCTCTTAGTTATGACTATATTTGTACAAATATCATGGATTCAGAATGTCCCCATTGTAATACCAACACATGGTACAACTCAAGTATTCCCTGTTTTCCATTGTTGAATTACAGATACAAGAATTCTTGGCCAACATACCCAAATTCTAGCAAATAGCATTTGTAGTATACATTCTGTCACAATCAACTAGAAACCTGTAACCTTTAGCACTGCAGAGTTTGTAATTGAAAATGTCAACTGAAACTCAGGGTCTCCATATGACATCATAATAAAGCCACCTTCCCAGCAACACTAAGTATTTTGGAGATGGAGGGAATGCATATAAGACCTGAGCATATGTATACAGATGTGCCTTTGAATGATGAATTGTGTAATTCCCTTATCTCCAGGTCTGATAACTGATATTTTGAATGTTTCCTCCCTGAAAATAACTTTCTTTCTGAAGTTTCATTTCATTGCACACTTTCATTCTAAACAAGTTGTAACCTTCCTGGTATTTTAAAACTGGAACTCTCAGCAGTTCCTGCCAGCAAGGACAATGAAGGATGCCATTGTTTGTGCACCTAAGGCTCTATTCTTGTTATCTATCTCTAGCCCATGATATGTCACGTGTTTACAAAAATCAGCAAAAGCAACGTTAACAATGGAATGAAGAATTAGAGATTTTTGAGAATTGTGAACTACTAATGTAATGGTACAGGCAGATTCAGAAGGAAATCCACATGGATTTAATAGCGAAACTAATAGGTAATAAGTAATATCCAAACATGGCTTGGAAAAATGACAAATGAAAAATGTTGTCATTTGTTAGACAACAAACAAATGTTTTTGTTAGACAGATAAGATCAATCAGCATCCCAAGGTAGTTGTGGATTGAATACATGTCATAGTGCACAATGTTAATCAAGTGGTGTCATTTGGTGCCAGAAGAACAAAAGTCAATAAAGAAGAAATATGCCTATATTTGATTACTGAAAGTTATAGATGAAAGTACACAGAAAGGTATCAATGGTACCAGAGGTGCTGAACAGTGAGGTGTCTAATAGTATTGGCAACTGCAATAAATACAGTGACTCTTTGAAAGAGATCTGGTCATTTCTCACCTAAGAGGAGGAGACTACTCTTCTTCAAAACATCATGAGAAAAGGCTAAGAAAGATATGATTAGGTTCCCTCACCGTGTCTTACAGAAGAACACTTCTATTTCTTCCAGCAGTCCAAATGTGGACTTTGGAAGAGTGGCCCACAAAAGGAAGACGAGAAGGCTTGCCTTCCTGGCATGGATGGGGAGGATAAGAACCAGGGAGATGATCTACACAGACAAAGCACCTATGTGCCAGCTCCACTGCCACATAGACTGGCATTTTCAAAATTGGCTTTGGGAATAGCTAGGAACCACACGAGAGATCAGCAGTTTGGCTGCCAGGTGGAATTGCCCTAAGGGGTCTCCCTTCTGTGCTGAAAGTCTTGCTAAACTCTCAGACATCCTTTTCTGCCTCAACTGGACTCCTAAATTCTGCTGCTTGTGACATCAGGCGGCTCTTCTGCAGATTCATATCGATGCTATTGCCTATGAGAGAAGTCTTCGGATGATAGATGGGTAAATTCTCTGAGAGGCTGGCCGCATGCCTGTTTTGCTCAAGACCACATTTGGGGCTTGCAAATAAGCTTGGCTCAATGGAACTATGTGGCCTTCAGCAATGACAAGAGTTTCCAGCAATACAATTGTGATTGGCATTAGGTTGCGAGACTAGGCCAATGGCAGAGATTGATATCAAGGTTATGCTGCAACTACTATAGCTGTGATATGATTATACAAATTACACTTCACATGGTTCCTGCATGTGGAATTGAACAACTCTGTCTCTTTTTGTCATGCCTGAGGTACTAACTTTTTAAATCTATAGCCTAGCTGTCTGTTAAAAGACACATCTATGTAAAGAAAGGATGTACTGCCACATCTGACTATCCATTCTCCCAGCTTTCTTTTTCCTATAAAACTGTTTTTTGTTCTGTCATACAGACTAGTGCTTTTTCCAGAACAGAAATAAATAACACAACAGAAGCATTTGCCTGAACATTACTAGCAAATGTTACCGATAGGTGTGCCATTTAAAAAAACCCAGTATTTGGAATTTAAATTTTATAAAAGAATATCACAAAATAGTCTATGGTTATATATGCAAAATGTTTTGAATGTTTTGAATAATTTATACTGTATAAACTGGAGCATCCAGGCCATGCTCTCCACACAGAAATGGGGAAAACAACAGGGAATAACATAGAGGGTTGATTTGTATCCTGAGTAGCTAATCAGTTTGCTTGCAATTCTTAAAAAGTATTTATAAATGACACATTTTAAAATTTTATTTAGTACTATGGTTACCTTAAAGATAAATAATAAAAGCAATGCTTATCTCCAAGGCCCTCTGATGATCCCTGTTTTTCCGCCACAAACTCTAAATTGCTGCCACACATTACACTGCAACTATTTTCTCGATTAAGGTGAAGTGTATGTTGACTCAGTATAAAATTTTCAAATTTTGAAACATTTTGATTATTACTATAATGGCTATTGCCATTCTTTTTTAAAAAAAAGAAATACTCAGGTTTCAAAATGTATAGATAGGTTGGTTCATGGAAAAAAAGCAACCCCTAGAACCCCCTTTTTAAAACACACACACACACAAAACAAAGGTCAAAACTTTTAAAATGTCACTTCTTCTGCAGTTTTGCATAGAAAATACACCAAGTCAGTGGGAGGGCTCCTTGTCCATAGAAACAGGCTGTAAGAAAAGAATGTTATCCTGCTGTTGTAGTTTCCACTTTCACTGGCAGCTGCGGTCTGAGCAGAAAAGCACTGTGGGAGCCTATTGTTACCCCAGCTGGGTAATAGTTTTCTTATTTTACAGTCAGGAACCAAGGGGGGTTGGGGTGCCTCAGTAAAGTGCCTGAAAATATAACTCCTGGAAACAGATCGCTTTCCTTCTTCCCTATGAGAAACAAGCATCCATAAATCTTTCATTTTGGTCCTCCCAGCAAGGAAATGAAATTCTTCAGACAAAAAGAGGATTCATCTCATTATTATTTATCCTTTGAAACAAAACAAGCGCTACACAAAAATGCATACACTTCCCCCCTTCCATCCCATCTGTGTAATTACCATGCTGAGAGACTTGTAGAAGGACATTCCTCACTAGAAGTCTGAGCAATGCAAATCAATGGTTACTCTTATTTTAAAAAAATAAAATCAGAGCCAAACTACCTATCATGTAGGGCTTGGCAACCAACTCTTACTTTAAGAAAGTACTGCCTGCTTGGTGTCCTATATACGTGGATATAAAATGGATTGTGTCAATAATTCAGAAGATTAATTAGCTGTAGGACAACAGCTTATATTTGTCACTAGTTTATCCAGTTAATGAGGCTGATTTTAGCTGCCATAGCAACCTACGTTTTAAAGGTGAAAGGTCGCTGACCCAGCCATAGAGCCCTACAATCTTTTTGGAGGCACTTCATATCGTAGACTTGTGAAGCCAGCGAAGATCCATAGGAAATTTCAGGAGATACAGGTTGGCTACTGAATGTCACAAGTCATGTTTAGAATGATACCTCTCTCTGATGGACCTTATTCAATTGGGAGAAAATTGGACAAGTTCCATCAAATAAACAGGCAAAGAAGTCTTCTTTAGCTGACAAAAAATAAAATTATATATTTGACACAATTAAAAGAATATTAAAAGAAAAGCTGTTTGGCTCTTCAAATCAGTGAAATACTGAACATTTGGTATCATTCTTCCATGTGATAAATGAGCCAGTTTGGCCTAGTAGTTAAGGTGCTGGCCTAGAAACCAGGAGACCAGGAGTTCTAATTCTACTTTAGGCATGAAACCCAGTTGGAAGATTTTGGGCCATTCAGTCCAATCCACATCATAGGGTTGTGGTGGTGGTGAAAATAGGAGGAGGAAAGAGTATTATGTATGTTCGTTGTCTTGAGTTATTTATAAAGTAATAAAGGTGGGATAAAATAATGATGATGTACCAATAGTAATAGGTGCCTTGGGTGTAATCCCAAAACAACTGGAGCACCACTTGAACACCATCGGCATTGACAAATTCACCATCAGTCAATTGCAAAAGGCAGCTTTACTCAGAACAACTTACATCCTGTGACAATATCTGTAATAGCATCAAACATCCAGATCTGCCTATATCCCCAGTCCTTGGAAACGTAAGTAGACAAAAATACCAAATCCAGTCTGAACATCTGGCTGACTGTGCAACAAATCGTAATCATTTGTAGGGAAATCTTAAGTGCATTTGAATAACTACAATGAGAAAACTGTGGTCATATTAATGAACTCCCAGCATCTTTCGCTTGTGGTCATTCTGAATGGAGAAGCTAGGACAGTGTTTTTCAAATTTGGTAACTTTAAGAATTCCCCAATCAGCAAGCTTAAAGTTATCAACTTTGAAAAACACGGAGGTGGGGACAATATCTTGAGAGCTACTGGTGTAAATATCTGCACTGCTAAGTTTTTAAGAAAGGGTCCCCAAAACAATTTACTAAAGAAGAAATTATGCTTTTTGGTGCCATTTCAAGGTTGTGATGGCTGAAGGGGAAAAGCTACATCAGCCCTTATAGTGAGATTGTGCAGCAGAGGTGTGCAGGCCTTTGCATTTTGTTCCCAAAGGATACTTCAGAAAGTATAGGGGCAGATATGCAGCCCTGGTCTGAAATCCTTTAAAGCAGCTATGTTTTGATCCAGGAATCCATGGCAATCATGGAAGACAGCTGGGCAATCTTGGAAAGAGATGTAGCTGCTTTAAAAAGTTGCAGATAGGTGCTACATTCAGGCTCCTGTGCATTATGAAGTCTCCTAATGGAACTATATCTGAAGCTCTGCACAGCCCTACTCTATCTATTATGGAGCACTTAGCCCAGATAACTCCAGATGTAGCACAGGAGTTTTTCTCACCTACCAGAATATATAATCCAATAAGCATCTGGAACGAGTTATATGAACTGAAGTGACTGGTGCAATATAATGTGCTTATAGAATTCCCAGCTTTATATAGCAGAGGTTGAGAGGCACATGTATATTCATTGGTAACCTCCAACTCATCTCTATCTGACCAGCTTTATCATTTCAGAAAGTGGGATATCTGGGACATCCTGCTTTTAGCTTAATCTGTGTCCATTTTATATTTCTTATATTTCCCTGTCAGTGGCAATTCTAGAACTATGCATGTTTCAAAAGTCTTTGAAAGAGGTGCTTTGGACACAGCAAAGAACCTCATTTATTGAAACAACTCATCTTCTACAGATTTCCGCAATAGCTTGGGGGGAAAATGCAGCTGTTTTAAGAGTTTCTTTTGTAAGTCAAAGTTTTTTGAAAGTTACATGGAAGTATGAAAAAGGATGGGTTACTTCAATGAATAGAAGAACAAAGGTTCAAGGTTAGTTATACTAATGTTCCCGCTACCAATACAATTACAAACCTTTGACTCAGGTAAACGGAAAGAGCACTTACAGGATTATATAGCAACACTGAAGAAGAGAAGCTATAAAATATGTTCGTCTTGTAACCTTTTAGGTATATATGCCAGACCTTGTTTTTTTATCTTCTCCCTTCTATTTCTTTTTCCTTATGAATTAAATCTGAAGGCATTCCACAAGAGAAGGAATAAAAAAAGGCACAATGGCAATCACAGTCATGTGGAATCAAAGCTGCCATCTTGACTTTAAACATCTCCATACAGACTCCACTGCTCAGTTTGTAAAACATCTTATCGCTGGTTATTCGGAATATTTTGCTATTAATGTTACCTTTTCCTCTAGGAACTATTTTGACTAAAGAGACAATTCAAAAAATTAAATTAAAAAATTGAATTATGCTCCTGGAAAGCATGTATTTGCATCAGGCAGCAGGATATACATACCATAGTCATGCATGCTGTTATTTTAGTGTCATTGTAGATTCTGTGGCTATTACTGACTGTATTACTGACTATAATATATATACGTCCTGCACAGTACATAAATGTGCTAAATTAAGTAATTGAATAAAGTAATTATAATTTTCAATTTGCCCAATTTGTTCAAAGCATGTTACTCAAGCTAAACATTGAAGCCTCCTAAGATTCTACGAAATATCATCAATGGAACGCAATCATGCCCTATTTTTATACCCCAGAAATCTCATCCAAAATAGCTTGAAAAAAAGATTTTCTGGGGAACACGGGAAGACAGAGGTATAGTAAGCAGCTGGTGGAAACCATATTTCCAAGCAAAAACAGATGTGACATAAAAACAGGTATGTCTTTTCCACCTGTAGGGGAAAAAGAAAAATTGAAATGTTTAATCCAGGAGAGGAATTTTTGATGTTTCTATACACACAGATGCTACTTTGCAACTACTTCTGGGATTCCTGAGACAAGGGGGTAGACAGTCATCAATTCTAAGTGCAGGACTTTCACTACTTGTAACAGAGCGGTATATTTCTTTGGACAGGTAGGGGGTGGGGGTGAGTAGTGTCAACTATGTTATAGTATCATTGCACAACTGTTGTCAATTACAATATTCTTATCATTGAGTGGCAATGTCATAAAGAGACTACAATGTCATTGTGGTTTGTCTCAGAAGCCCATGTCTTGTTGTGTTACATTTTCTCCTTTGCTGAAATTATTGAAATTATTACTGGAATCAGTGAAAGATAAACCTGATTCTGTCATTAGATATGTGAATAAAGAAAAATAAGGCCACATTTTCTGCTCCTTGTCCAGCATTGCTTCTAGAGCAGAAGAGCAGAAGCAGTCGCACTTTTGGCAAAATTTAAACAGACTGGGGATGTAAAGTCCAGCAGTTCATAGAATGCTGAGTAGTAGAAGGAAGATTTCCCGAGATAACTGCTTCGTGGGACATTTTTCTTGGTTGCAATGGGAGTTATGAAAGTTCTTGCTCATAATGGCCTGTGGCCCTGGACAGCTACTACTGCGGTCCTACAAGTTCATAAAAAATATATTTTTAGAGACATTTGTTATTTATATACATTAACTATATTATACACATACATACATACATATAATAAAAGATCATAAAAAATACTTAAAAGAGTCAATTCCACAACACGACCCAGGCAAACCAAAAATTGGACAACCATTTAGCTGGAGAGGAGAATGAAATGTTTAGCATTTTTCCTGATTTTCCCTTCTGCTATTTACATGTCTCTTTCCATTCTAGTTCAGTATGGATATTGAACATAGTTCGGTATATTGAACATGATTAAATATGGCTCAGATTAGCCCTCAGATCAAAATTTAGCTCACTTTGCAGCAGGCATGCAGAAGTAATGAAGTGACCTCATTTCATAAAACAATAATATAACAATTAGGTAAAGAATAGTTAGTTGTTGGTGAGATACCATTATTAGGAAAGTATTTGGCCAAGAGTCAACTTGGCTACCTATAGGAAAGTCATGTGCACAGAATGAAAATTTGTAAGGGTAATGGGATTCAAAGGGTACATAGTAAAGCAATCACAAAACAGGCCCACTCTTTCCTGAGGAATTTTTTAAGATACAACCATTAAATCATGCAGGGAAACAATCTAAGAGAAGGCAAGCTCTGCCAGCTTGGGAGGGCCAGCTGAAAATCTACAAATAATCATTTAAAATATTCAAAAGAAAGACTATTTTCCTGCCACGGAAGAAAACAGCTGTATATCTCTCCAGGGCAGATGGGCAGGATGAATACCATGTTACAGTATCATTGCACAAGTATCACCAATTACAATATTCTTATCATTTGTGTAGTAATGTCATAAAATGCCCAATGTAATTCTGGCCTGTCTGAGATGGCCTCAACGCCTCTTCTAGACCCTAACTTTGACAGTTTATTGCAGGAGTTGCAGTATACAGTATATCAAAGCATACTATTTGTGACAAATTTCCTATTTTTGAACTATATAATATAAGAATGTACTCTCTTATTGCTGCTCTATCCTGCTCCAGCAGGATAGGCTAGAATTCTGGCCTCAACAGATCTGAAAGATTTTAGTTTGAGGATGGTTGGTGAATATAAATTATTATGCAGTGATACTATAGAAAATGTGAATTGTCTTATATTTCATTTTCTTGTTTTAATAGACAAAATAATAATTTTGTCCTAATCCTGCTATTGTTCACAACCTTATACCACTGTTTGAGGTTCTCTTGGGGTAGATTTTACACATCAGTCTCTTAGTCAAGGAAAGAAAGAAGCACAGTATAGCTTCACAATTTATGTGCTAAACTCAAGGGATCACTTGCATCTCCTCTTATAGTCTGATTTATTGTGGTTCTTCAAATAAATGTCACAGGCAGCCCAGATAAGAGCCAGTGTACTTTCTTATAAAATTATAAAATCATAAAAACTGATAGGTGACATTTTAAAAGCCACATGTTAGAAAGCTTTCTAGATTACCAAATTTGAGAATGTATTAGCTTTAATTACTTGTGCCATAGAATTTTTAAGAAGGCACAAGGGAGCAGTCTTAAAATGCAGGTAGTAAAATTAATACAGTATGCCTATGACGCCTCTAAACAGCATCATAGTGGAAGTCTCATGAATGTGAATGTTTTAGGCCCAAACTTCATATGATTGCAAGGGTAACATGCTGAAATCATGTGATTACCAATCTTGTAATTTCTTGCAATTTGAGCAACCAAACATGATTTCATTCAAAAAGATATTTGTAGCACTATCAAGCAAAATGGAAGTACTTGGTGTCAACAAGCATTTGTCACTCAAGGTATTGTAACATATATGCTAAAAAGACTCACTAAGAGTCTTTTAAAAGTAAGATTGCAAGCACAAATGTCTAGATTAACGGAGATACAGATTTATGCATGTTTTCATAATTGCTTATGAGTGCCAACAAACTAATCATTTCTGTTTTGGACTGTATTATAAAATGTTTTGAGGACTTAGCATGTATTTATATAGTTTGACATTGTTTTTTTTAAGAATAAGAAAAGCCAAATGAATTTTATTTTGGAAAATATAACTATTTCATGCATACCAAGAAAAGCCATAAAGCCTGGTTTTCAAGTTTTATTTTCTGCTACCTATAAAATAACATAAATATTGTTCATTGATGTTATAAATATTGCTATATTGCTAAAATAGTCTCTGACAATAAACTTTAAATTAAAACTTTCTATAAGGAAATTTTCTTATTTATTTATTTAATCATGTTTGTATGCCGTTCAACTCCCAGAGGACTCTGGGCGGCTCACAACAAAATACAATAAAAACAATATAAAGAACATATTCCAATAAAATTGTAAAATACATTCTTGTCATAAAACGCATAGCATACTCCATTTAACCTAGATCTCACAGATCTTCTACAAGGGGAGGTCAATGGCCCCAAACCTGTCGAAAAAACCAAGTTTTTACAGCTTTTTGGAAGGCCAGCAGAGTGGGGGTGGTCCGGACCTCTGGGGGTAACTGGTTCCAGAGAACCGGAGCTGCCACAAAGAAGGCCCTCCCTCACGGACCCGCCAGCCGGCACTGCCTAGCTGAGGGAACCCACAGGAGGCCGACCCTGTGGGAATCTAACAGGGCGCTGGGAGACATGTGGTAGGAGGTGGTCTTGAAGTGGCCAATCTTTGTTTTAAAGGCATTCTAATGAGCAGAAAAGTTCTAGTGGAAGAATCCATTCAGTGAGGATGGAGAGAGGGGATCACACAAAAGTAAAGGTAGTAACCACAATCATGCAATTGAAGCCCCACATTTCTTATCTTTATCTTACTACACACAAACTATGCAAAGCTGTTACAATCAACCCCTGCAAAATTCAACCTACTTGCTGAAGTTATTTGGACAGTCTGGGTGTTGCTGGAAGAAAATGTTTATTCTATTAATGTATATGCTGAATGCATTAAATATTAAGGTATACCCAGCTTTCCTTATGGATCTGCCACTCTGCCCTTATGGCTCATCCAATTCTGTTCCAGTGTGGACTCTTTGTTAGCCTTTAGTATAACACACAAGAATGAATGTGACTCTCAGTTTTAAAATTGTTCCTCTATCCCCCTGCTGATTGAGTTTACAGGACTATCTGAACTAGTCCTGTATGTCTTAGAAGTGGATTATATGATGAAGGTGATGCAATCCCACATACAAAACATTTGGTGATACAACTTTGGAATCTAATTGCTCATCTATCTACATACCTCTATATATTACTAAAACTCTCATAGCATTTATCTGTTTGTCAGTTTGTACCCTCAGGTTAGCCCAAATAGTGCATTACACCACAACAATTTTTGCATGAATGTACCTAAAATCTGCTAACTTAAAGAATGGGTAAAAATATCCAGGACCCATTATTACTTCTATGAAATTTAAATTTCCACAATGTTCAGACCAGTTTTATTTGCAAAGTTGTGGCTGTTGCAGCGTCCCCAAGATCAAGTAATTGTGATTACCAATGTTCCCTGCCAATTCCCCACGAGCAAATTCAATGGGGACATTGCAAGAAGTCAGATATCTTTTCTGCTCTCACTGATTTTTTTAGTCAGTCCATGGTCAATCTCTTTCTGTTTAGGTAAGTAAATATTGACTTATTATTGAAGTTTGTTTGTCACTACAATTATTTTTTCTATGTATGTTATATACTCTTATTGCATGATCATGGGACTGTCCAGCACTGGCATAAAAATAAATTATCAGCCTAAAATTTAATTTTCATTCCAGTCCAGAGGTGGTATTCAGCCGGTTTGGACCAGTCCTGGTGTACCGGTAGTGGAAATTTTGAGTAGTTCAGAGAACCAGCAAATACCACCTCTGGCTGGCTCCACCCACCCGCCCCCGACGTTTCCTCTCCTATATTCCCTTGTTTTTTAGCTCAGCTGATTCGCGCAGAGCAGAT
>JANHJO010010201.1:0-18116 GCA_032468235.1 Pseudoxyrhopus heterurus
CAGCCAAACTGCTGATCTGAAAGTCTGCAGAGTAGACTGCAGTACTGCTTTTAACCAGTGAGCCACAGCAGCTCCCTAATCCTGTAAAATAGATTGGACTGAGAGAAACAAATGGTCCTAACACCCTGAAAGTTCTATCATAAAATACAACTTGAATCTACATCTCCCAGCACCAGATTCAGCACATTCACCACTTGATTACATATTTGTAATGCAAAATTGAACCTAATGTTGCTAATTTGCAATATCAGTTGGAACAGTATTTTTCAAACCTGGCAATGTGTGGATTTCAAACCCCAGAATTCTTGAGCCAGCATACTGGGATTTAGAATCCAGACATCTTAAAGTTGCCAACTTTGAAAACCACAGAGCTAAAACTTTCTGAAAAATGAAATATCACTATTTGTTACCTCCTGAAAAAGTCATTTTACTATTTAATCTAGTTATATGTCTTTTCTTGATGCTTATTTAAACAAATGGAGCAGTAACTAAAATATAAATGATATACCAGCTTTCCAAAATGAGAATAATTTTTTATTTTAATTGCTACAAGATAAAGCCTTTTAAAAAATGATGGGTGAATTACAGATATGAAGTAAAAAAAATCCTTTTAACTTTTCATTACAATTAAATATAACAAATGTATAAAATGTTTTTGCATCCTAAGATCACTGTAGCTGGTTTAGCATAAACAATTATTTGAGGACAAAAAAAAATCTGCTGTAGAGAAATAAAAAGTAATGGATAAACAAATACAATTAGAATGGAGATAACATTAGTTCTTCAATTCCAGTTGTAGGACATGTTTTGGATCTGCTATATAAATGAAATAAGCACACATATACCCAATCTTTTCTACTTCATTTAATCTTTACCCTGATCAGGTTGGATCCTTTGCCTTTGCTATATTGCTAGGGTCAAAAATGTCACTTTGCACTAATGGGTATGGATATGCAGTGGTGGGATTGAGCCGGAACGCCCCGGTCCGGGCGTACCGGTAGTGGAAATTTTGGCTGGCCCTGCCCACCCCCGGCCCCGCCCTTTCCTGCTCTAAATGTTCAGGTCAGCCGGCGCAAAGAACACGATTGCGCTCCGAATCCTCGTCCGCATGGGCGCTGCCCGAGGCGTGGCTCAGGCCAGGTGGCCAGCAAGCCGCCTCCGCCTGCCCAGCGCAGGACCCCGCCCGCCCCTCCACGCCCGGCAGATGCAGCAGGCCCCGTGCTGCCTTCTCCCCGAGGGCCTCCATGCTGCCGCCGCGCTCCGCCGCGGGGAACGGGCCGTGGGAGCACCTCTCCTGCCAGGCATTGGTTGCTGGGCTGGCAGCCTGTGGAGCCCCAGAGCCGCTGGCCCGCCCCGGCCCGAAGGAACGCAAGACGCTCTCCATATTGCCGCCGCCTTTGCCGCGTCCGCTGCCACCGGCCACCCCGGCCTTCCCGCTCGGTGGGGCCTAGCGCCGCAGGCCCCGCTCACCGGGCGCGCCTCCTCGGGGCTGCCTGGCTCTCCTCTGCTGCTACTGCTCCACCTCTCCTCCGCAGGCACTCGGGCGGCCCTTCCTCGCCCGCTCTCCCTCTCTCGGAGCCTGGCTTACGGGCAAGGAAACAGCTAATGCAATTTGATTCCACAAAAAGCAGAGTAGAATTTGGAGCATAGAATTAATTTGGGGTAAAAAAGAAAAATGTCCAGGAAGAGAGATGTGTGATACCCTGTTATATACTAGTTAATTCAGAGAAAACAGGATCAAGATGATTTCTGAGACAGCACTGACTTTGAATGATTGAGGGAGCTAGGTGTGACTCTAGCCTATCAAAAGGAAGGATTAGGAGGGATATGACATTTCCAGTATTTGAAAGGCTGTCATAGAAAAGAGGGCATTGACTTAGTCTTGGCCAGGCTCCGAAAGAGGGGGCGTGGCCAAGGGGGTCATGTGACTGGGTGGGAGTATTTTTTTTTTTACAAAAACCAAACTTACACGGGTGAACTTGAAACCCATTCCTGGTCACGCCCACCAAGCCATGTGACCGCTAAGCCATGCCCACCAAGCCACGCCCACAGAACCGGTAGTAAAAAAAATAGAATCCCACCACTGATCGTTCTATATGTAATTCAAAGGAAGCAACTTGAGCAGTGTTGAGTTTACAAATGAGCTTTAAGGGTGAAAAAACCTGGGATCACATCCAAATAAAATGGAAGCGTTATATGTAAGACAGTTCTGGGGCTAGTTTTAATTTTTCTAAAAAGAACCGTTGTTTGACAGTGTGTCATAATCCTTCAAAATCTCTGATTTCTCCTGTGGAAACTTTGGTAAGAACTGCATTTGTACCACTTGCTTTAATGTGCCACTTTTTGTTAGCCAGTCTGATTTAGCAATGGATGTGTCAGCATTCCAACTCCCCATTTCCATTCAGTACTCAGAGACAAAATCCATTAAGTAAAATATGGCTTCTATGGCTGACAGGATGGTTTATAGCTTGGTGAAACGTAATAGTTGAATTAACTATGATTTATTTCTTTATTTATAAGGTGTTGATAACTATGTATTTGTATATATTATGATGGGGTACTAAATTTTGTTGATCTTTTAAAATAATACCAGAAGACACCAATAATTACAATCATAATAATAAAGAAAGCAGTTTTTAAAAAAATAATATAATTAATAAAAACTGTGTAGATAACTACCCAGGTCTTGCAAAGGTAAAGGAGTCCCTGTGGATTTTATTCCACTAGTCATTGCCATCTATAGGGGAAGGTACACATCTCTGTTTCAAGGCCATTGATCCAACTTTGTCCAAAGACATTTCTGTGGTCACATGGCCAGCATGATGTCATGGGGCGCTGTTGCCTTCCCACTGCAGTGGTACCTATTTGCATGCTTTCAAATTGCTAGGTTGGCAGGAGCTGGGATGAGGACAGGACCTCACCCTGTTTCATGGAGCTCGGGTCTCAAACCTTTCCAGCTGACAACCCCAGTATCTTAACCAAGTCTTGGTACCAAAATATAATAAATAGAAGGAAGACATTCCTCATTTGGAATGTTTGGAAACTTCAGACTATGCTACGAACTATTGTATTATATCAGAAAAGTATTGCAACAATTATATCAAAAAATCTGTATTAACTGCCCATTTGTTTTCTAGACTTAATTAAAAGACTTGGCTTTAACATCTAAAGCCAAAACCTGTCCAAATTTTTTAAGAATCTATTTATCTCATTATTACCTGTCAGATTATTATGACATACAGAAAGGAAACTTTTGAGAATATAATGACTCACAATAGTCACCTTGTTGGCATTTAAGATTTTATTTTATTTTTCCTAAATTACTCTTAAATTATGGCACATATTGCCTCCAGAGAGGTAATTGGCACTCACTATTTTTGCTTCAGAAAAGTTAAGACTTTTTTTAACCACAGCCTTATACAGATTGTAATCATTCTATTGTTTAAAGTTTTGAATTGTTATTGATTTTTTAATGATTTTGGTATTTTATTCAAGATGTGTTGTGCACTACCTTGATGACTTTGATCAAAAAGTTGACATGAAACATTAGTAATAAATACATCCTAGAACTGCTGATATATAAATATGATGCTTTTTGCTAGAACATTTCTCTGTTTGGCTATTAGGTTATGGGAAATTTAATGGGTTGAATGGTCTTTCTTCAAACAAAGAGGATCGTTTCTGAATCCCTTCTCTATATTATATAGCACATTTTTTCCATAAGGCATCTGTGATGATCAAAAGAGAAAACAAGAAAAATATAATGTAGAATGTCACTGGCTGTTCATGGGTCAAATATGTATTAAAATAGAAGTCAGATTTGTATCATGTGTCTTCAGATATTATCTAAGTGTTTCGCTAAACTTTTGTTAGAGCTTTAGAGAGCTGGTTTAGTCTAGTGGTTAAAGTACAAGGCTAGGAACCACTTTAGGCATGAAAGCTGGTTGGATAACTTTGGGTCAGTCACTCTCTCTTGGGCCATGATATCAGGCTCAGGAAACAAGCCAGTCAGTCAATTCCCATTGCAACCAATGGATCAACACTTGGTTAATCTAAAAACTAATATTGTCATATTCTACATTATGAATGTTGCCATTGGTTTATTTGTATTCTGACCCTTTTTTTAAAAAAAAAAAAAGAAAGATAGAAAAAGGACTTTGCAGCTATTTTTAATGGCTTCACAAGATATTTTATTTTCAGGAAAAGGATAAGAAAATACATTGTGTTAAGTTTATCACAGAGGACATCTGTGCTCAAAGGGACACTCTAATTCACTTGCTATTAAATAGATGATGGATAGATAGATAGATAGATAGATAGATAGATAGATAGATAGATAGATAGATATAGAGTTAGATGATCAATAGATAGAATAAAATATATTAACAAATATATTTGGGAATGACTACTTGGTCACTGATGTAACAATAAAGGCACATTAATATGTCTTAAACTTTGTAATTAAATAGAAAGCTGAAATCCCACTTCAAATTTATCAATTTCACACATTCTTGATATCTTACTGATAAATTGGTCATCTGAACATGGGGCCCAGGATAATGCCTAAGTATCCTGTATATATCTGCCTGATGATGAATTGACTACTTTTAGGGTAGTTTAGGAACTTTTTAAAACGTACTAACCACAGAAAACTGCTTGATGCAATTCAATAAACGCATACTTCTATTATTTCCAAATCACAGTAAAATTGCTTCTTTAATTCATCTCTCTCAAGTCCAACAAATACTATTTTGAAATATCCACAGCTGATCAACATTGCTTTCTCTCTACAATTGTCGGCATTATCAAGTAGACTGGACAGGAAACATGATCGGTTAACCTAACTTTACTTGCTTTATACTAGACAAATACAGACTTTTACAAGTCCACATTTTGCAAAATTCCCCCACTATCACCTTTACAACCCAAAAACCCTTCTGAGCTTCTTTTTCAGCCCACTGTATAATTGTAGGCTATGTTGTCTCTTATCTGACCATTTCCCAGACAGCATCTCTTTGTCCCATCTTTCAAGTTTTTTCGCACATATTATCAATATGGTAAATAGAGAGCTTTCTGTCTATTAGCTGTATAATCACTAGAAAGAAGTCTTGTCATGCCTTAGTCCCATATTTATTTGTATTCTCAGAGCAGCTGAGGAGAAGGGAAAAATAAAAGGAATAAAATAACAGATAGAATAGAACTGAATCAACAAGTCCTTTTTCTTCATTTCTTTTATACTACCTGGATGAACAATGTGTTAGCCCTGACCTTTTATATGTCTCTGAATCTAAATGTTATTATAATTTTACAGCTTTTTCAGAAGGGAGAGGTTGGAACAAATTGGCTTTTTCTGCTCTCTGGAGTGCTACTTCTGGTAACAATATTCCATAAGATCATCCTCCATGAGAAAGAGCATTTGGCTTTTTTAATCACATGTCATCCTGACCAGTTTATGCACACCTTTGATGCAATGTCACTGGGCTGCAACAGAATGTTTTCCTGTTCATTCTAACATAACATATTTCATCAAGCTGATCATTAGTCAAGTCTGCAAATGAAGAGATCATTCTGGCATGACTTTTCCATTAAGCTGATTATTACTGTTGTAGCAAACAATCATTTAATGTGTTCAAAATGACTGCTTTCTGCTTAGACACAGACATTCTGTATCCGATCAAGCTCTATATGGTTTCCTATATTTTGTCTCATGATTGTTGCCGTATCATTCCCCACAGCCCTCCAAACACCAATTCAGAACTTCCATCATATCTCCTACTCAGTCTGAGGTAACAATATACTGCTGGATGTCCTCAGGTTATTGATGAAACCTCATCCTAAATTCATGGATGGTCTTCTCTAGACATTTCATCTAGATGTTAAATATCATAGAGAAAAGCCTTGAATGATCAACTTCTGTTTCTCTTTTATCTTCTAATTCTAGCATCTCTCTTCCTACTCACTCCTTAGATCATTTCATCTTTCTCTCTCCTTCTCAGCAACAGTAACTCCAGATATTTCTCAAACTGATCTTACCACCTCCAGGCAAACCAAGTATACCATACACATACCTTCCTTTATAGCTTTGATGTTTCAGCTGGTATAGGACCCATTCATTCAAAGATAATTAATAACTTCATATAGTGCAGAGGTGTCAAACTGGATTTCTTCGAGGGCCAGATCAGCATTGTAGTTCTCCTCTGCAGGCTGGCAGGTGGTGGTGGTTGTGGGGCGGGACGGATGCCTCCTGCAGCACCCTGCCAGTCAAAACAGGTGCAGGGGGTCTATATGTGCCCCACCTGCACCTCATTTACGCCCTCTGTGGCCTCCTGCAACACTCTGTTGGCTGAAAATGGGCTGCATGGCCTGTTTTCAGCCCAATTTTCACCTGTTTTTGGCCTGTTTTGGACCTGTTTTTCAGCCATGTTTGGCCCAGTTTTGGCTGTCAGAGTGCTGCAGGAGACCATGAAGGGTGAAAACGAGGCACGGGGGCCCACATGCGGCCCATTTTAGCCACCAAAGGCATCATGGGCTGGTCTCTTGATATTTCCAGGCTGGCCTGGGGGCTGGGATTAAGCACTCTGTGGGCCGGATTTGGCCCATGGGCCGGATTTGGCTCACGGGCCTTGAGTTTGACACACCTGGTATAATGGGATAGTGTTTCTATTCCATTATTTTTGTGTATGTGTGTGTTTATCTTAATAGTAGCATACATGTCATCGGAGAGGTGTTAGAGTTCTGAGAACTGGACCAACAAAATGATAGTACAATCCCACTCTAATCCCAATCTTTGTAAGCATCAAGAACTTCTGTTTCTTTAAAGTTGTCACTTACATATAATTGAATAGAAACTGTTTAAAATAAATATAATTATTTCCATTGGGCTATTAAACATGCCAATTTACATTCTTAATAGTTGGTGTTCACATGCATTCATCTAATTTAGAATTACATTTTAAATTAATCAAGAAAGCAGTACCACATTCCATTTAGAAGATAATAAGACCTGCAAACATAAAACAACTGGGCTATTCAAATACATTTACCTATAGGTAATAATTATTTTGTTAATTTCTTAGTAGTTAAGTAGAGACTTCAAAAATTATATTCACCAGCATTTTGAAAGTAACTGTTTATTCTATGTTCTAACTGTAATTGAATCCTATTGTGTTAAGAAAAAGAATTATGGAGGATCTTGTCATCTTCTATGGTTTATACTAAATTTGAAGGAAGAATTTTTGGTATTGCAGTGTTATTTATCTCATATTTTAGGTAAAGATTAAGAGTGATTCTTTTTTGGCAAAATGAAACTTGGCATCATTGCTTGTTAACACTATAATTAAAATTGTACAGTTGTTAATATTTGCACCAAGAATCTATTGGTTTAATTTTCAGTATATATATGATAGATACCTCATTTATGTCATCTGAACAATATTCTTACAGCAAAGTCACAAGTGATGTTTTATTTCAATTTTAACATGACAGTTGGCATGCAAGATTATACAGTGTGTATATATTATGCTCACAATTTAGATTTTTCTCTCTCCTTTTTGTTTTCTTCTAAACTTTGCTACTGCATGTAATGGAACTATCTATTTCCTATTTTGACAGTCTCAGCTAGAGTTTTCTTTCAAGGACTCTATAATTATTTCCTCTATAATTATGCATTTTAAATAGAAGTTTAGCTAAGCATGCTTGCAACTAGATGCTTGTTTCAAATACCAAAATCATGAATGGATGCTGACTTATCTATTCTTGAAGAAAAAAAAGTGACACAATCACATTGTATTGCTGGAGATTAAGCATATTGCCTTATTTTGTTTGAACTTTAAAGTGTGACATTTAACTTTCTTTATTAAAAAACCAGCCAACTGTCAGTCATCCAGGAACAGTTCATATATCATTTTCTTTAAACTGGCATTTTAAAATTGTTTTAAACCTTCATTAAAACTAGCCCTTATGTCTGAGTTCCAAAAATGGGTTCCTCAAAGGGCTGAGAAAAACTTTTGGGAGTGAATGGCAAAAGTATATACTCCCAGCAAGGTCACCTGAAGGTTATCATAAATGCCCAGATAAACCAAGCACACTCTTATATTGGGTAATAGTGATATAGGAAGATCCTGGAGATTGATCCATTATTGACATGATAAAGCTATCAATGATAGTCCATAAAAGAAGATAATAGTAAACCAATGTTGCTAGATCAATAACTTCAAAGGAAAAGCATAATTCATATTGTGCCTATAAGGTTACCATCTATGAGAAATTGATACACATCAAGGTGTTTTCCTATAGCCTCATTTTTAGTGGGAGGAGCAGGTGATCATTATATGAGGTGAACTTCCTTCATAGCTTTCAGTCAAAAGCCACTTTCAGATCAAAGAAGGCAGTACAGAATGATCCCTGATAGAAGCAAAAGAGTTTTTTTTCTCTATCAAGTGGTTGGGTGCAAGGCACCCATCAACAGCTGAATGACCTGGTTGAAAGCAACTTATACTACGCCTAAGTCTTTCTTTTGGATCAGCTAGTTACCAAGTTTATGATATATGTGTTTAGAGTATAGCTTGCTCACACT
This sequence comes from Pseudoxyrhopus heterurus, assembly GCA_032468235.1. NCBI lineage: Eukaryota > Metazoa > Chordata > Lepidosauria > Squamata > Pseudoxyrhopus > Pseudoxyrhopus heterurus. The sequence continues at coordinate 8,576 of JANHJO010010201.1, forward strand.
GATAGGAAGGCAATTAGCCAAACTCATACATCTGTCACCTGTTTATAGATTGGAACAGCACTATTCTTTGGACATGCAAGTAAATAGAGATATCAGCATGGTAGCACATCATTCAGGGTTTACTTTTAGTAATATTGGGGGGGGGGATTAGATGCCCCGTGGTAACTATTTTTTCTAATTGGGCACTAAATTTCTCTGAAGTGTTCCCGAGGGACTGGCATTACTAATTGAAGAAGTAAAAAAAACAACAACTCTAGATTGAGATCTCAGTTAAAGAAGATGAGAAAATCCTTTGTTATCCTAACAAATATGTTCCTTCCTCCTCTGCCAAACAACAAACAAACAAAAGCCAATGTGGAATAATGTCTGATGCAGTCATATTTCATTGATGTCATATGCATATGGGGAGCCAGCAGCCATTTCTGGGATTGCAGCTCATGTGGAAAAAAATACAGAGAAAAAACAGAAATGACAGATGCCTTTTTCTGTATACAACTAGTTACCTCCACACGCCTGCCTGCTCATAACAAAATACGAAAGCATTGTTGGCACAAACCAGTTTCCACAACAGAATAAGCAAGCAATGAGAAGCCTAATATTTTTCTTTAAGCATGTAAGAATAGAAGCGTGAAGATTAGTCTGACCGATATCTTTGTGATTCAATTCTGCTCACTTTAATTTGAGCAGTGGTAGCCACATTTGTAATCTTCATTTCTTTGAACTCAATTTATTCAAGCAACTGCAATTCTAAACAAAGTACAAGTGGGAACAGAATTCTGCTGCTGGTGCTTAACTCAATCAATCGTAAAATCATTTTTTCCCCAGTAACCAAATAGATTTTTTTTTTAAAAAAAAAAAGTAAATTGAGGTCATTGCTGTTGATTTAGAGGTTTTTTTTAGAAATCTCATTGTTCTGTTATACATGAAAAAAACATCCAAGTTTGCTACAATCTTCTCCTGTCCGTTTTAAGAAAAGCTTTGTCCCATAGATGGCATGGTATAAATATCTACAACTTAGTGACAAACAAAAGCCTACTTCAAAAAATAAATGAAAGCAGCACCCATTTGTAACTATGTACACCATACATGTTTCCCATTATTGCATATGTACACCGTAATTCACATCTGTCAGTCCACAAAATATATCTAGGCATTATTGTTATGCTCTGAAGAGTTGGGTAAATTTGTGTAGACATAAAGGCCACATTCCATTTATTTCTCTTTTCCTTTATGCTATTAAACAAGAAGCAATGTCCTAACTGTCAGGTCCATTCTTTGATAGAAAAGAAATCATTCACATAGAGCCAGATTGATTTCTCAGGATAATCATGAAATAATTGAGATGGCCCTATAAGTATAAACTCGATTCTTTAAAGTATAAACTTTATACAGGATGATTGACTGCAACATGAAAAACAATTGTACTGAAATTTTTGTTTTCATCTATATTTTACTTTACAAAATCATGTGACAGGATCACATTTCTCCGAAAGGCACAAAAAGTATGCAGTCAAGTCAGGGAGATGTGATTCCTTCAGCTTTTAAATAGCATATCAGTTAAATTCAATGTAGCTAGACACTATTAAATTTATTTATTTATTTATGTTTACAATGTTGTATATTGCCATTTTCACCTCAGAACACTTTAGAATCCCTGTTAGCTTCTGCACTGAATTGTAGGAAGCTGTCAGGGATAGTTTAAAAATAGGATCACATGACCTTGTGAGGGCTGGGACAGAACTGGTCTACCTGCTCTCTGGTAGCTGAAGGAGGAACTCAGTTTTAGAGTATGAAGCTGTTAACAATGGGTTAACTGTGCTGAGATATTGACATATATGAACTAACCAATCAGAATGGGAGTTGAAATTTAATATTCTTCACTTTTCTTGCAAGTTCCTAACTGCTCTATAAAAGGTCCTCCCGCCTTATTTCTTGTGATTCCTTGTCACAGCCATTGATGTTAACACCTGTACCTTGATCTAAAGAATGACTCAGAAACCGTTAGATATATTGAACAGTGCTGATTAATAAAACATCTATCGAGATATCTCTCGTGAGTATATTATTGCTGCAGAGTTAATGGCACAATCATCGCTTCTAAATAACTTCACAGAAGCAGTTGAAAAATGAAAGAGGATAGGCAAGGACTAAGGTATTGTGGCTACTGTATTTGATTGATGTTACAGAGATCTACCATAGTTTCTACCTCATCTGCAACTGCAACAGCCCACTTGGTGACTTTCAGTCCAATCTACCTTGCAGGGTTGTTATGAAGATGTATAGGAGGATGGAGCATCATGTATATGCCTTCAGTTCCTGAACAAAGATATTTCATGTGCCAGAGAAGGGGCATGCAAAGCAATAAAAGTATTCAGGCATACCTTCATCCACCTTAAAGTTTGTTTCTCCTTTAAACATCACATGGTTAGACAATGCCTTGCTGCTGGGTGAGTGAAGGAGCAAGGGATTGTGAGACTGGCTGGGAAACTGTCAGATGCTATTCAACAGCACCATATGATTGCAGCATCAGCTCAACCACAGCAGCAGCCTGAAACAATATAATTTTCCCAAATTTTATTTCTTTGGGCATCCTGGGTCCTGGATTTTGGACACATTCTTTGAATTAGCCCATTTGAAGTACCTTAGTTTTTAATTCAAAAATGTTGCTCTGTTTCACCCAGTTAATGGTAATGACAACAAGAGTTTTAGTAGTAAAAATAGATATTATATTTTTTCTTAATGATTTGTTTCCTAGAAACATCAACATGTGTGCTGTTTTATTTCATTGTTATGATATTATTCTTGGGCACTTTTGCCATAATAATTTGTCAATTCAATTCATTATAGTTTAAAAAGAATATGTTTAGAACATACATGTGCACACAAACTAAAAATGGAATTGTCTCTTCAAGTTGCACAGGCCTCTTTAAACATTTATTTCAGGTCCAAAGGAATCTGATAAAAGGCAAGAATTGTCAAACCACATCCTTCCTGGCAATTTAAAATCAATGAGGAAGAACCAATTTGTCCAATTACTATGATGATTAATTTTCACTTTGAGAGGCAATTTCTTGAGATTATTTTTAAATGTTTCCCTTGCTGGTTAGAATTTCCTAAAATGACTAAGTCACTTCTTTATCAGGTAACTTGAAGAAAAAGTCTGCATAACAGTATTGCCTTTCCTGAAAGTCAAGATACTACTGTAATGTCTGCTTAGGATTTTTATTCTGCTAAGATCTTTGCTAATATTATTTGCAAGTCCTTTCTTTGTGGATTCAGCTCATTTGACCACTTCCTGGGCCAATGCAGCTGGAGATAGCTTCCCATTTTAATTGACCACATTTTTTTTCAAAGCTGCGTGTATGTGTGTGTATAAGTATAATTTTTTTTTATTTTACTTTATTTTATTTGTATTCAGGGCAAGAATGCAGTAGATTAGTATTCCTTTAGTCCTGGTCTACAAAGATTGGGAAGCAATGCTTCCTGTCTGGATCATTTTAGATTTTCTTCTCCATGGTAACTTTCCTTGCCTGCTGTCCATAATGCTGCTCACATTCCAGTGTCCTCCTTAAGGGACAATTGGAAATAATGGTCATAATTTGTTTTGTGATTGCTTTTGCCTGAATCTTGACAAGTTTGTCTTCATAGTAGTCAATTGTTTTCATAGTAGTCAATTGTGATATCAAAGCTAATTATAGCAAGGAAGGCAAACACCTCAAAGGACAGGAATAATTGGAATGTTTTTCTAATTCTCAACCGGAATGTCTTTTCAAAGTCTTGGCATTGTTTAACTTATGTATTAAGAGTGCTCTATTGTTCATTATTTGTTATTGTTTTTTTCAGGTCCAGATTGCAGTTAATTCAGCTTTTAGTTAAGTTGTTCATCCATTCTTTATCCAATCTCTAATTTTTATAATGTCTGCTTCCTCAGAAGATAATATAAAATAATGTTTGTTTGCATAATTATATGATCAATGTACCTGCATACTTTGTACATCATGTACAATCTCTATGAAGAACTGAATGGATGCCCAATTGTTATAGTGGCTAAAATCATCAGCCTCTTCCTCCTCCTCCTCCTCCTCCTCCTCCTCCTCCTCCTCCCCCTTCCTCTTCCCTTTTCCCCTCCTCTTCCTCCTTCATCTTCATCTTGTTTTTCTTACATTCATTTTTCCCTCATCTTTGATGCATTGCATATCAATAAGACAAAAGCAAAGTTGAAAAGAAATATTCCTATTTTTTCATTAGCTGGAAACTTGATTATGTACATTATTTTAGGGGATTATTTTCTATACCAATCTGCAAAGATATTTTTTAAGCAACCTCATTTATCAACATCCAAGCCCTTCCTTCTACTGATTAAAATGTTCTCTCTCCTATTCTTATTCAGCACATAAAAAAAAATCTTGTTTGCCACATTGCATAACCTGAGAAATGAAAAAATGCCCAACAACATACTTAATTGCAATGTCACCAAATACCAAGATAAAAACAGGCATGCCTGTATTTGCTTCTAATTACAAATTTTGTAGCTAAAGTTCATTGGATCTGGTGCATGGACCTACATGTTACATTTTCTGTAAAAGCTGGATAAAACTTGACAGGTTATTGAGCAACAATGATGTCTTTCTTCCACTCCTGGCAATATTTCAAATGGTACTGAAGCATTACATTTTATCATTCATTTTCTGTTGTGATCCACAATTGTCAAGCTACTCAAAATATAAAGTATTAAAGTCAATTATGAATAGCCTCATGGATGTCTGTTAGTAACATCAGAAGACTAGCATTGCTATAGCTGTGTATATCTTTTCATTTTTTGAGTTATTTTAATTTTGAATAAACACATTAAAAAAAACCCTTCCCTATTTAGTATATGTATATTCAATAATATAAACATTAGAGTCATGCTGCCTGGAGAGTTTTGGGGGATTGAAGCCCATATACCTTAACTTTGCTGAAATTGAGAATCATTGCTTTGTACTCTACTGCTTCTTCTGGTCACTAGGGTTTAAGGTCATGAAGAATCTGTGCCTCTGAAGACACATCTCCAACAAATTATCGTTCAGGTATTTCAACTTTTCCTGAACATCAATCCATATATGAATGAATTAATTTTCCTTTAAAAAGCACCCTTCCCCAAGCACTACTGATCTAGGGGTTGAATAAATAGATTATTTGTCATGAAATTATGTGGTTTAAGTTGCTCAGTATTACTTAATTAAATCTGGACTTTTTTCTGTTGTATCGTTAAAAATCTACATTTACACATGTTTTTAAGACAAGTCATAAGTTAAATTTGTTTTGATGATATTTTTCAAGTAATAATGTAAAGTTGGAACTATAACTTATATTTGTATTCTGAAAATATACATTACTTTGCTAAGTGAATTGTGTTTTGATGCAAAAGGGGAAAAAACACCTTAAGACAAAGAAATGAAAACACTGAAAATATAAGTGAAGATTTAAATTAAAAATAGTTATGAAATACTTTTTGAATCCATAAAATGAGCTTTGAAATCACATTTCTCTTATGTGGTATGAATCAGTCTCTGGAAAAAAATATCTCCCAGAGAGCTGGAAAAAGACAATCTTTCAAGCAATGTAACAAAGCATCATTGAATTAAGATCTATTTTTGTTGCATTGATTTTTAATGATGTAGATGAAAATATTAAGTTCAGGGATGAACAAGGCTTTTATCATACCAGCTTCAGTGAGAGAAAATCCACAAGACTTAAAGTTGCGAAGGTTGGACACCCCTGATCTATGCCACATCCCCACTGTCGTTTTATCAATATATGTGTCATGTGAAGCAAATGTTCAACATTATCAAGTTTTTCATGAAGAGAGGCTTGATTCACCTTGAAGATGAACCTGGCATAATAATTATCGATAACTGGCTGAAAGGAATGTGATCAGGTGGCCTTAGGAGATGATATTGTTCTGACCTAGGCTTCCCAAAAGCACGAAGCCCACTCCTCGTCCTGATAAAACCCCTTTTATTTAGTTTAAAGTGAATTCCTGTCCAGCAAAATCTTGACCAACAGTCTTTCAAGAGAGTTCACAACTACAGACCTTTATCAGGCTTGGAGAGCTGCCAGGCCGATATCTCCCAAACGCCACTTTGTAGCAGACAATACATGGCAAGTAGTCAGGAATAGATCTTCACCCTAATGAATTGAACTAATTATCTCCTGCAAACCTCACTCCCCTTTTGCTCATCTTTATTCCCTATGGGAGGGGCCATTCACCATCACCTGTGGCTTTACTCCCAAGTCAACCCTTGTTCCTTAGCTGTTCCCTTCTCCTGGCAACTCTGCACATGCACACACTGGGAACAGGCTCCAGCTGTTCTTCTGTCCCACTAATGTCCAACTCTGAAGGCAGCTGATAACTGTCAGACAGCCCTGGCCCCATCTCTGCCTCCGATGCAGAGCACTCGTCAAAGCTTTCCCCAGATTCCAAGACTCGCCCATATTCCTCCCCAACCTCCTCACTGTCCAAATCTGCTACCAGCTCTGCTGGCCACTGCTGAGCCACAACAGATATACCTGCCTGTATGGATTGTTTTCCTGCTGCAATTTTGTCAATAGAATAGATGTTTTAAATTCTAACAGGAGTCTCTGTTTAAAGACCAATGTCTGGAAGGTGCATCTAATACTTGCCCTCTGATACTATCAATCTTCTCACCCTTAGCTGCTCTCCTATCCACCCACCCCCATTTGTAACACAATCCTGTGGTTCACATTGCATTTTCATTTTGTTTTTCATTCCAACAATATTCATTTAGTGGCAACTTCTATCCATTCCATCTCTAATAGATCCTTATTATTAATACAAAGAATCAGTAGGACACAATTGTTGGTTTGCTAGTCACCACCAATAATTTCCTGCCTGAAGAGAGAAAGAGAAAGAGAAAAAGAGAGAGAGAGAGGGATTGAATCAGTAAATTATTCATACTTGGCTATACCCTCTTTGTTCTTTTTACTTTTATAGGCCAATTTTATAGGCCAAACAGTTATCTGAATTTTAAAAATTACTGAAGTTTTTTTTTAAAGTAGGGATCAAGAAGTTTATAAAATAAAATCCTGTTCATTAAAGTTCTTTTGCAGAAAGCTAGTGGAGGTCATTATACTAAGCAGACCAAAGGAGTGGAACTATTTTTCCAATATAAGACCTTAAAGAGAATAAAGGGTAACCCAAAGCCATCTGACCTTTAAGGCCCATCATGCAGCACTGTACTGCCAATCATTTAATATTGTCTATTCATGTGGTTTTATTGTTAAATATCAGAATGGCATTGCTTTCCCCCATGCAGTATGAAACAGTTGTCACTAAAGTGATCATTTTTGTCCAGCGCCTTGCTAGGTTGATGCTACTCAATGTACAATAGGTATCTGTTTGCTTTAGCTAGGCAGCTAGGATGACTTCACATCTTGTGTGGCCCTGCTGGAAATATATACTCTTGTTTTACATTTCCAGCATTCTTTGCTCATTTGTTCCAGCAAACCCACCACCCATGATGTGGTAGCATACCAGGACATAGAGGCAATCCACTGAACCGATTCATTAAAAATAACAACACAATAATGATTGAAAGTTCATTCCAAATAATAAATCAAAGTGCAGATTATGCAAAGTAAAAAAAGAGTAGGTCATATTCTCAGATCTTGATCTTCTCAAGAAGCTTAAACAAACTGATTATAAACATGGACATAACATAGTCACAGTGAACAATGATTCACTGGAATATCTGTAAACCATAGAGTTGGAACGTAGTTAAGACTGAGCAAGTTAAAATATTGTGATTTTTTTAACACACAAGATTTAACCATGGTTGAAAAGAAGAAAACATGGACAATTGATGTCGCAATGCCAGGGCATAGTAGAATAAGAAAGAATTGGAGGATCATAAAGTATCAAGACTTGAAAATCAAAGTTGAAAGATTATGGCATAAACCAGCCGTGGCAGTCCCAGTGGTAAATGGCACACTCGGTGCCATACCTAGAAACCTTGGATAGGACTTAAAGAATCTGTGCATTGATAACATGTCCATCTGTCCCTTAGGCCACAGTACTTGGATTTACATATATATTAAGTCAATACATTATGGCATCTTAGTTATTGGAGAGAACTTAATGTGAATGAAGGCAAATGCCATCTAAATTACTGGCAAATGTGATTTCATATTGTTGTATAATTATTATTATTTACTTTATTCATTAAAGATGAAACTCAGTCAACCGAACATTCAAAATTGCATCACAAATACCATTGACTGGTGCTAATGGTTGATTCAGGTTGCTGCCAGCATCCTAGGTATCAACCAAGTACCTTCTTAAGATGCAATTATTATTATTATTATTATTATTATTATTATTATTATTATTATTATTATTACCGCCCTGAGTCCCTCGGGATAGGGCGGTATAGAAATATTATTAAAATAAATAAATAAAAATAAAATAAAATTATTATTATTATTATTATTTCACTAATGCAGAAGGAACTTCATCTAAACACAAAGAAAGTTAGCAGATTAGGTTATCCCAGACTTCAACTCGTAATCTCTGTCTTTCTGCTCCAAAAAAGAAAGACCATGGAATAGCTTTTAAACTTTGGGTCATTTGCTGAAAAGCAAAATTGCAGGATTTAAAAAAAAATTTCTCCAAGTAATAGAAATATAACAGAAAAGGAGGTTGTTTTATTATTGGAGATTTTAAAATGACATATATAAGAATTCACTGGCCCCATTAAGGTTTCGTTTGGCTCTAGAAATATAGTTGGGGGGGGAAAATAGCCAATTTCAAAGCAGGAAAAATTACCGAAATAGCTGTTGTCAATTCTACATTTCCCCCCCCTTATTTTAAGTCAATCTGAGCCTGGAGGCCGCTGAAAAGAAATTGTCAGAGAAATATGAAAATCTGCCTCTGAAGATGTCTCCAAATTGGTCAAAAACCATAGTTTAAGAAATCAGCCTTCAAAGGGCATTCGGGATGCAGTGTTTTCCTCGGAAAAACACTGGTATGGGAAACTTCTACAAGACCAGGGGAAGTGCCGGTGAACTCGAACAAGGAAAATCAATAGAGGTAAATGGAAAGTGTTCAAGGAGAAATGAATGAATGCCCCAGGGCTGCAGCAATAAATGCAAAAGGCATTTTAAAGGCCATTAAGACATGAAGAATAGAAAGCTGGAATAAAAAAGGAGTCAAAACCTCACTAAACACGTAAAGAACATCATAAGGCAAAAAAAAGGAAAAGAACATATATAGGGGTATTTTCAGAGTTGGATGGAGAGAGGCAATCACAGCGCCAACGTCTTTTAAATGGAAGGCTAATCGAGCTGCCCTCCAAGGGAAAATGATTCCGAGATTCAGAAATATTTATACAGGAATTGAGAGTTGTCCAGTTCCCATTAATTCAAAGGGTCAATTCAAGGGTGCTTTTCAAAAGGCAACTGGACTTTCTTTCTTTCTTTCTTTCTCTTTCTTTCTTTCTTTCTTTCTTTCTTTCTTTCTTTCTTTCTTTCTTTCTTTCTT
>JANHJO010010203.1:41148-54041 GCA_032468235.1 Pseudoxyrhopus heterurus
ACCAGCTTCTATTGGCATGCTGTCAGCAGCCGATTCCTCCCTTTGCTCCGACACAGTCTCTGTCTCTTCTTCAGAGTCGGAATCAGCTGCCAAATCTGTCACGCACTGCGGAACCACAACAGGTACCCATTTGAAGATATTGCATAGGTGTTCCGTTTCCTCTTTTTGTTGTTTTGGGTTGTACTTGACTGAATAATGTTCTTACACTGCATCCTTATGGGAGGCTGGATTGTTGCTTTGGTAATGGAGCTCTTGGTTAGTGTTGGTTGTTTTTCAATAGGCTTGTGTTTCTAATTTGCCATCATTTCTTCTACTGATGAGGATATTCAGGATGGATAGTGTGCTGTTTTCTTCATCTCTTGTGAATTTTATTTTATTGTTTTATATATCTTCTCTAGTTGTTCCTTTTTTATTATGATGGTGTCACCTGCACACTGGATTTGTATTTTGGGAGTTCTATAATTTTTAAATGTTGCATTATAGTCTCTGCTATGAGTCCTGAGAGTGGTGATTCTATGGTGGTTCCTCTGATGCAATGGTATATTTATTTGTCCATCTAGTGAAAGTAGGTGCTAAGGCAGAAGTTGATGAGACACAGGTTGATGAGGTCATCCTAACATTATGGAAAGTCAGAAGAGGAGCTGTCAATCTCCCTCTTGTCTTTTGGAACAAGTCTTAAATCTGGAATCAATTCCTCACAGAAAAGAACATACAATATTTTTCCAGAAGCAAGTAAACAAACTATACAAGAACTAGTCTACCGTAGTAATTCCTAGAATCCTTGAAAACAAATCATATGACTCCAACAAGGGTTCAAGGGTCCAGGATAACTTGCAGAGTTTCAATTTTGTGACCAAGAAATCATCTTCAACTTCTATGGTACCCCCTTCTGCGACTTCAGTTCAAAAGTACCACAAAATCTCATATATTTCCTTAGGTTCAATTTTCTCTGAAGTAATTCCAAATCTCACGTTTCTCCTCATCCAAAGTCGAAAAGCTGTATAGGTCTCCAATCAAATTCAGATCATAACAGGTGATTTTCACTATCAAGGCGTACAGTGCAAGACTTAGTCAGAAAGCAATAGAGATAAAGCATCAGTTTCCTAGATCTGATAGCAGCCCAATTATGGCTACTACACTTCCCTTCTCTGTTTCCTTCATGCTAATATTTTTCTTCACAGACATGACCTATCTATTTGAAGGGGTTCCAGGTTCAGCTCTCTCCAGAAATAAGCATTTAAGAATACAATGTCATGTTTTCTTAAGTAACAGTTAAATGCAAAGTAGGTCATTCTTACAAGAACTAAAATACTGGGAGAAATTTTTGGAGCAGAATGTATGAATCTTGATCCTAGATAAGTGTATATGTACTAGACCAGGGGTGTCAAACTCGCGTCATCACAGCAGCATCACGTGATGAATCGGGACTATTTTTCCCTTCACTAAACCCGGCGGGGGCAGGGGCAGCATGTGATGCATCCGGCCCACGGGCCGCGAATTTAACACCCCTGTACTAGACTAAGCAAACTGAAGTCAACTCTGAAATAAGAAGCCAGATGTCAGCAACTAGAGATTAAGAAAATCAGCAAAACACAAACACTGCAAAACAAGCTACCCCACTTAAGACTAAGAAAAAGGTTTAAAAATTATTATTAAAATGATCCAAACAGAAATGAACAATAATGCCCAAGAAAAAAACAAACAAATAGCAATTATTGGTTAGGGAGAAAAAAGATGGGAGAGAGGGGCTACCAGAATGCCCTTTTTATCACTTTTTTTTTTTGCTGTTTTGCTATTCCCAAGTATTTTTTGCTATTTGCTGTTTTGCTATTCCTAAGTACGGTATTTTTTCAAATCCTCAACATATGTATATGTATCGTTTTTTTCTTATATGTATTACTTAACTAATTAAAATTATGTTGAATAACAAAAATATCATTAGATATCTAATTATATTCTTTTCAACAAAAAGTATTATAGAAATGATCTAATTGCATTTATATTGGAGAGGTAGTGTAATTAATGCTTTAAATATATTGTTATATTTTAGTAAGAAACAATTATCTGTATTAATTCAATTTTGATATTTAATATTTTAAGAGGTTTAAACTCTTTTGAAGTTTATCATATGGGAGTTGATTTCTTGACCAAAAATGTGGTCAAAAGACTTCAGCAATAGAAAAGCAAAAATATGGCTCTGAATATTCCATGGTCATGGATAACTGTAATGAATCATGGCTTCAATTTATTTTTGTATTTGTGTGTGCACTAGGTGCTTTTATCTGTGTATCTTCAAATATACATCTTTAAACTATTTAGCATATTTTTCTTTTTTTCAACTTTTTCTCTTTTTTTATAATTTTTGTATTCTTTTTCTTAGTTTTTTGTATTTAATACCTATCTAATGATCCATCCACCATGACACAATTAACTGGTAGACTGGAGGTCACATTTGAATCAGCTACAGATCAACAAAGGTGAGTTAACCTGGTGCCTGATGGGAAGTGGCTGGGAAAAAATAAAAGGACTGTGCAGGTTGCTGTTAGAAGCCCCCCCTTCCTCAATTCACACATCTTAATCCTGTACCAACATTAAAGCGAGTGATATAACATCAATAAAAGTTTCTTTGCAGCTACAGTTTCAGTATACCGTTAACGTCACCACAATTTTATTGGTACTACCACATATCTGTTGCTGCCTATTTTGGGTTCTCATTATGGTGAGGGGAATATTTTATCAAACCCAAAATAATTCTGTAGAACTGTTGTTTGCCAAACCCAATATATTTCTATCAGCTATATATTTTTTATTTTGGAATGCATAGAACATTAACAGAATAAAAACAAAAAGAATAAAGTTGCTTTTCAGTATGTTTTCACAAACTATTGTTTACAACAAAATATTTGTCTTCAGGCTCTCAGTCATATAACATAGACATGTTGTGACCTTTGCTATGACAACAGCCGAAACAAACATATGGCAAAAAATGTAGAGAATGTCTCTGAATATGTATATGAACCACTGTAAAAAAATAATATTGTTTATAATGTAATGATTCTACATTAGTAGGAACTAGTACATGCAAACTAAGTTAAACTAAAAAGAGGAAACAAGTTCATTGGTCTAGTAGGATATTTTTTATGAGGAATGAAGACACATTAATTTTTGACAAATGATGTAGAAAGAGTTATTATATTGGTATTATTTTCCCTGCCTAAGAGATACGAACTCCAGTTACTAATGCATGAAATTAAGGAACAATAACTTTAAAAACTTTTTGCGATGTTTCCAAACTATGGAATAGCATGAACAATTAAAGAAGGAAAAAACAGTTTTATGTTAGAAGTTGCAAATGACAAGGCAAATATTCTCAAAACTCTAAACAAAGTAGCTGCAATTTGACACATGACCATACAAAATAGACAAGCTTTAGATTGAAGAATTATGAAACTAAAGGTAGTTCATGGAACTGATTTAATTGGCTGGGTAGTTGGAAGAATGATTTCTATAATCATTTATGGAATTCATTTATTTAGCCATCCCTTTTATACAGCTGCCCATTTTGCAAAAAAGTGAGTCTGTGTAGCTTACAAACAAAATAGCAATTAAGACCATATCACAATATAAAAAACATCAGACATAAGTAACAAAAATAAAAACATAAAGGGGAAAAAAAACCAAGATACTCGGAGGACAACCATCATTTAGCCTCGTTCACTTTTAAGGCTCACTGTAGAATCTCCAGAGTTGATAAGAGGAACCACATTTTTCAAAGCTTTTTCAGAAGGCTAACAGAGATGGAGTTAACCTCACCTTAGGGGGAAATGCTGTTCTAGAGAGTAAGGGCTATAGCAGAAATGGCATGACTCTTGGGCCCCATCAGATAGAAGTCCTTAAGTGATAGGACCTAGATTATCCCTCTTCTGCTGGATGCAACAGGAAGATGTAATTGGGAAGAGACAGTCGCCCAAATAACCTGGTCCCATGCCATACAGGGATTTAAAGGTCAAAAACAATACCCTGAGTGGCACCCAGAAGCAAAATGGCATCCCACCACAGAAAGCCCATCTTAGCTATTGGAAATTGGAATTACTGTATTTTTCGGAGTATAAGACGTACTTCCCCCCCCCCTAAAAGAGGCTGAAAATTAGGGTACGTCTTATACTTCGACTGTAGCCCTGCCCACCCGCCATTTTCACCCACCTGTTCCAGGCTGCAGATCACATTGCCTGTTCCTTGCGTTTTCAGCAAGGCTGTAGAGATTGCTGGCTCCACACAACAGCTGATTGGGGGTATTCGAGAATCAGCTGCCTAAACTGAAACTGGCTTCAGCAGGGGGGGGGAAATCCGAGGCAGATTTTTCCCCCTTTCTCTCTGCTCTGAAGCCAGTTTCAGCACAGACTGATTCAGAGCAGCCCCAATCAGCTGTTGTGAACTTTGGGGAGAAAAACAAGCGGGGGAAAATCTGCCTCCCAGATTTTTTCCCCCTTTGTCTCCTGTTCAGAATCCTGTTTCAGTTTCAGCCTGATTCAATGAGACAAATTGCTGGGAGGCAGAGGCAGATATTTTTTTCTCCTTTCCCCCCTCAAAAAGCTGGGTGCGTCTTATACATCGGAGCGTCTTATACTCCGAAAAATACGGTACATGAAGTGGTTCCGCCCCCCTATGGTGGAGAAAGGGCATTCAGTCCACCATAATCAATAGAGAAAAATGGAGAAGATAAAAGTTTGGCTTTGTTCATTATCCACTTTTATTTCATACAAATAAGAAATCTAGGTGTGTTTGTGTTATAGAATGTCTTCAAACGTAACTACACTAAAATTTAAATTTACCAAAAACTGATATAATGGACTCTGCATGTATGGAGTAAATTTCCAAAATGATTGTGCAAATGAGACCATCTACATTAATTTAAGTCATATGTGTAATAATACCATTGTTGTGATGTCATCATATAATTACCAATACACTGAAACAAATAATATGCAAATGATTGTGCAAAAAATAAAAAACTACCATGACAAATTCTCAAATTTAATAGTCGGGAATAACAGAACTCCTTTCTCCAAATCACATCAATTAGTATAAAGAGTTCTACTTACAGTATCCATGAAATTCGGCTTGAAACCTTCTTGCTGTCTCCTCAGTTCCTCCTGTTCTCTCTGACGCAGCATCTCTTCTTCACGTCTCCTATGCTCTTCTTCATGCCTAGCCATTACATATAAAATATGATTTTCTAAAGTTCTTGCTGCATATTTTCATGCAAAAATATTCTCTTAAAATGCCATACATCATATTCAGCCTTACTAGTTATTTTTCAGTTGTTTTTTTCACTATAGTCTGACATGTCCTACATCAGGGATAGACTTAAGTGATGTTTAGTACATACAGTGGAACCTCAGTTCGCGACCACAATCCGTTCCCAGACTGCGGTAGCGAACCAATTTGGTTGCGATGTGAAGTGGCACTGTCTGCGCATGCACAGAAGAGGAAATCGCACAGAAAGGAATCTTTCTGCGCCGTGTTTGTTCACCATCCGAGTTTTGAGCCGTGAACCGATTCAAAACTTGGGTGGCTTTTTTGGCAGGAACCCGAATTGGTCACGAACAGAAGCATTCGTGAACCAAAGTTCCACTGTATCTTAAAGATCCTATGTAGTGTCTCCATTTCCTTGATGAGTATAAGAGTGCAATAAAAAACTTATTCTGCAGTATTCTAGAATACTATTAACTGAAATTATCACTATGTATTAATTTATCAATATTTATGTAAGTCCATCTAACAAATTTATGACTTCATATTAAAATGAAAATAAAGAAGTGTGTGTGTGTGTGTGTTGATTTTATTAAAAAAAATTACTGTTGCAATAATAAAAACTTACAAACTAAAAAATAAAAGAAAAAGAAAAACTAGGTGAAGGAAAGAAAAGATATAAAAGAAAAAAATATAATAAAGGAAAAGCAATATATAAACTAATTACTTCCTCCTTTATGACAAGCATAAACAATTTTAGTAACTTATCACCTTCTCTTAAAATACAAGTTATCTCTTCTTCCAATATACCATCTCTTATCTAGAAACATATCCTTGAAGTCTCATCATTTAACCTGCCATTTCTTACCCAGAAATCCAATAAAAAAGTTTTCATTGACACCACATCATCAATTCATTTAGTAAATTGAAAATAGAGATATTACCCTCTGAAGGTTTTCATAGAAGAATTAAGAGGCAATGTAAAAACTGTTGAGCTGCAAAATCCAGTATTTAAAAATCTATGGAATACCTTAATTGTATCTGCTTTCTTTTTTGTAGCTCTTGGTTTCGAAGTTCTTCTAAACGTCTCAGTTCTTCCTGACGCCTCATAAGATCTGGAAAAAATTAAAACAACTATAGCAATGATTGTTCTAACACAATTACAGGTGGTCCTCAACTTACAAGAGTTCATTTAGTGACCGTACAAAGGCACTGAAAAAAGTGACTTATGACTGTTTTTCAGTTACAATCTTTGCAGCATCTCCATGATCATGTGATCAAAATTCAGATGCTTGGCAAGTGGGTTCATATTTATGAACATTGTTGTGTTCCAAGGTCATGTAATCACTTTTGCGACACTTCTGACAATAAAGTAAATGGGGAAACCAGATTCACTAAACAAGGAGGTAATTAATTTATCAATTGCAGTGATTCCCTTAACAGCTGAAGCAAAGTCATAAAATGGGGCAAAATTCAGTTAACAAATGTCTCAAGTAACAACAGAAATTTGGGCTCAATCATGGTTGTAAGTTGAGGACTACCCGTAGTAGTATACATGTCCTCACCAAAATAAGCAGAAACATCAGAAAACAGGCATAAATAACTTGAACTCTTCAAACAGATATCAGTAAGAACAATTTGAAGAACTAGAAACAATGGATTTTTAATCACAGAACATATAAATCTTAAGTTGAAGCCTTTTTCTAAGTTTTTTTGGACATATTTTCTGGGACCCAGAATGGTACACCAAGGTGCACAAACTATTGAAGCTAAACCAAACTCTACCTTTAAGTGAACCGCAATGTACCTGAACTTTCTCAGCCAAGAGACAAAAATGTGAAAAGACAGATGTGTAAAGACTGTAATTGTTATCTCTAACACAATAAATTGTCAATTTAAAACTGATAGGACAATTTTTTTTTAAATAGATGATCTCATAAAGCAAGCAGTTCTGGTCAAAATCAATACTGCAGATGGAGAAATCTGAGTTGCTACTCCGTTACAACTCAAATTATTTTATTTTTTTGCACAGCAACTACTTCATTAATTATACAGCATACATTATTTCAAATGTTAATATCCAACTTTAATAAATATGACAGAATTAGAGTAATGTCAAAAATTGTTGCACGATCAACTAACAAGCAGTTTCATTATAGTCAACTGTAGGAAATGCTGTCTTTTCCTTATTTGTTCAATAAGTCAATTTTGTTTGCATCATACAAAAATCACAGCATATTAAGAGTTCTGTACTTAATACAGCTCCAGTGCTCCATCTTACTGGGTCAAATAACCAAATGAAGTAGGCTTTGCAGAAAGCTCACTTATAAATTTCTCTACAAAGAAAAACAAGTTATGTTCAAGAAATTAGCAAAACCTCATACACCGAATGGTTTGAGAAACAGCTTATCTGATTTAGGTCACCATCAAGGGCCAGATATTTGTACTTCAAATATACAGGCCGTGGGTCACAAGTCCCTCAATACATACATAAATTATTTTGAATTGCACTGAAATTCATTAACCAAAATAATCAGACTATTTCCAATATTCTTCAGCCCACATGATTAAAGCAATGATTTATGAAGAAATACCTTGTCTCATCAACATTAGCTGATGCTCATGTCGAGCTGCTTCCATTTCTGCTTCTAGCTTCTCCTTAGCTTCTCTAATATTTCTATCAACTTGTTCCCGCTGTTGTTTTTCCATTTCATCAAGAGCTTTCCATCGTGAAGCATATTCAAATTCAAATGTTCCAGGTTGGGCAAAACGTGGCGGCTGTTCTCTCTCCCTAAGAGAAGACACATTTCACCTTAATGCTGTCATTTCATAAATGTAAAAGCAAATTTGTCTGCAAATTTCCAATTCATTTCTTCAAGGCTTCTTTATGGATTCTTAAATAACGGTGTTACTGATTTTGTTGCCTATGGCTAGTTTAGTGCCAAAAAAAACAAAGCTTGTCTACTTAAGTGCAAAGAAAAAAAAACAAGACTGGAGTAATGTGTAAAATTTAAAGCAAAAGGTGGGAAGTATGCAAAAATTTTATTCTACTAGCAGCATAGAGATTTTTTTCTTCTGAGCTCTTCAAATAAGCAAGCCTGGAAACATAAAGGAAGATCAACCATTCCTACAATCTGCTACACCAAATCCCCAATGGGCTCAACTGATACTATTGGTATGAAATACTGACATGGCAGGGAAAGTTGCAGAAAATTTACTTTGCTGTGTGCTTTATTTTTGAGCAAAAGATTGCATAGGAAAATGCTTTTCTTCTTGCTAATAACTTCCACATTCTGAAACTTGCTTATTTATTTTGCTTCTATCCTTTCCTTTCCCTATGAAATGGCAAGGTATCTCAAAAAAATTTATAACATAGAAAACAGATCTAAACTCTATTGGTTTCATTGCTTTTATGACACAAGTATAATTTTTCAATCATGACAAGCCTTTTTCTGTTTGCTATATAATATACAACCAACCCATTTTAAGTAATTTTAAACTCTAATTTTATCATTGTACACTGTGCAAGATTTGTTTTAATGATAATTTTGATTACAATGCTATTTCTTCATTACTTCTTTCATTTCTAATATTGTTTTAGAAGTGGATACTTACTTATGATACTGTTGTGTTTTTTGCATTAATTTCTCAGGCAAACCATCTTCATCATCAAATTGTTCCATAGGTTCAACAAGAACAGGTCTAGGAGTTCTTAAAACAAGTAACATATACACAGTTAATGAGGAACACGTAAACTCTAGTTTCACACTGACAATCCACTATTCAAATAGCACAAGTGAACAAAGATCTGCATAAGGGAGATACTGGTAGTCCTCGACTTACAAGCACAATTAAGCCCAAAATTTCTGTTGCTAAGTGAAACATTTGTTATATGAATTTTGTCCCATTTTATGACCTTTCTTGCTACAGTTAAGTGAATCACTGCAGTTGTTAAGTTAGTAACATGGTTGTTAAATGAATCTTGCTTTCGCACTGACTTTGCTTGTCAGAAGGTTGCAAAAGGTGATTGCAACAGTCATAAATATGAGTCAGTTGCTAAGCATCTGAATTTTGACCACATGACCATGGGGATATTACAACAGTCATAAGTGTGAAAAATAGTCATGTCATTTCTTTTCAGTGCCATTGTAACTTTGGTCACTAAATGAACTGTTGTATGTCAAGGACTATCTGTACATGCCAGATTAAGTTGTTGACAACATAGGATGACTTTTAAAAAACTTATTTTACTTTGACTTGAGGTATCATTCTTGTCAACAGAAGATGGGCCCAAAGTGATAAAATTAATTCCACCTCTTATAATGAGATCCTGACATTTGAATCTGTGAAATAAATCAAAGATCTTCAGTTATCCGACTTTAACTGAGAAATTAATTTTTTTTTTCAGAGAAGCTGCACAGATAAACACATAAGCAAAAACTTGCTGTTGTGTGATAATTAAAAAAACCCCCACAGAGAATATAGGAAAATAATTTGACTTGATTTCCTAATCGTTTTATTATTAAAAAGTACACTTCTACACTTTGCTGACCAAGCCCAGATTGCTATCCTATGAATATCTACATATGGAAACCCATTGTCAGAGCTTTGAAGGTTGCTGCTGACTTAACAAAGAAACTATGATGTCTGCCAGTTGTTGTTCTGTGACCCACTTGCTTATGGAGACAATTAAGGTATCACCCTTGTGCTTCTCTGGAGTACATTTTGGGGAAATTCTAAAATGTTTGTACACATCAAATTTGTACCAAACATATCCCATGGGATGAGTGGGATGTAGAAAAAAACCTGCTTGTTCTATCTCCTATCCCTTGTGAAATTTGAAAATGCCCTTAAGCATAAGGAAGAGCTAAAGACATAGAAACACTATTTCTTCCCTCATTGAGAGGGTTCCTAGTTCCCCAGTTCTACTTGAGACCACAAATGTTAGAAAGATCATCTTCCAAGTGAAACAGCTTATAAGAATTTGCCTAATGCGTTCAAAGGGTGTGGTAGTTATGTGCCAGTCACATGAAGGCATAGTGTGTGATTGAGAGAAAGAGCGCACTGGTACGCTGAGGAAATACCAACATTTAAGAATTTTCATTTATAGATCAGCAAACACAAATGTAATTTTTATTGAAATTTTTAATTACACAACTAATACAAACTAAAGTCATAAAGTAAAAAGAGTAAAAAGTACAAAGAAAAAAGTAAAAAAGCAGAAAAAGGAATGAAATAAAAAGTAGAATATACATAAACAGATAGTCCTAAACTTATAGCCACAATTGACCTCAGAATTTTGGTTGCAAGTCATGGTGGTTGTTAAATCAAGTCAACATGTATACAAGAGCCATTAAATAAATCATTGTTGTCATTAAGTGTATCATGTAGATGTAAGTCTTAATCCAACTTATCCAATAGGCCCTTTTTGCTAAAAAAACAGCAAAAAAGTCACAAAATATGATTACATGACTGCAGGATGCTGAAACCAGTTGTAAATGCAAGCCAGTTGCCAAGTGCCAAATTGCATAATTTTTTGAATCCATCCTAAATTCAATCGTTTAGCATCTTTTGTATATTCAATTAAAATATATTAGTCAAGCCAATTTTTTGGTTTATCATTTACATTTCATTCTTTTGGCTGTCATTTGTATTTCACCTTCTCTATCTTTTCTCTATCTGTCATTTCTATTTCACCTTCTCTATCTCCGTTACGCGGCACTATCTCTGGTACCGTGTAACCGAGTGACTCCTGTTACTTGTCCCAGCTTCTGTCAAACTAGCAGTTCAAAAGCATATAAAAATGCAAGTAGAAAAAATAGGGACCACCTTTGGTGGGAAGGTTAACAGCATTTCGTGCGCCTTTGGCATTTAGTCATGCCGGCCACATGACCACGGAGACGTCTTCGGACAGCGCTGGCTATTCGGCCTTGAAATGGAGATGAGCAGCACCCCCTAGAGTCGGGAACGACTAGCACATATGTGCGAGGGAACCTTTACCTATCTTGCAAGCCACTTTTTTAATCCAATATTTCTGATTCCACTATTTCTGCATTAAGCAAGATTTGTTCCGTATCACTTAATATCCTTTAAACACAGTTTATCCATACAAGCAGACATTGTTGCCTATATTGCTGTTATTGTATTGTATATTGTATTGTTGTTGTTAGTATTGTGGCTACTAATTTCTGGGCCTATTCTTCAAAGAGTTCCTTAATATTTCAAATGTTATAGTATTTTGTGTCATTTTAAAAATCCCAACCTTCTAATCAAAACTAAATGCAAAGGTTCTTTTTTTTTTTGCCTGGAATCTTTAGTTCAGTCTATTTTTTAATTTAAATCATAAAGTATGTAATCTGTTATGACCTACAGCAGATGAAATAACTTCTGATACCTACAAAATCTATTTAGTTTATAAAGTTAGTTCCAAAAATCCTGTAGTAAGTTTCAATATTCCAACTTTGCTGGATCCTTAATTCATTATAATTTTCTTGATTCAAATTCTTATTTAGCCTTTTCCCATTTATTTCGAATTCTTTAAGTTCTCATAATTTTTTTCTTTTATTCTTGAAATCAGGAGAACTGACTCATCTTCCTGATATCTTTTGCTTCAAATAGGTTAACCAGCTCCCACCTTCAGGTAATTTTTTGGAATACCTGGGGATGCATGGCCCAATTCTTCTGTGATTGACTTTATTAACTCAGCCACTCTGCTTCAATTTTCAACAATTCCTTTGTGTACTCCCCAAATTTATCAAAATGATTAATTGTGACACTTTGTTATGAAGGCCTTTCATCTTATTTTGCCTTGGCTGTTTTACTCCTTTACAGGTAGAGCTCAACTTACAACAGTTCATTTAGTGACCATTCAAAATTACAACGGTACTGAAAAAAGTGACTTATGACCGTTTTTCACACTTACAACCACTGCAGCATCCCCCCCATGGTCCTATGATCAAAATTTGGACACATGGCAACTGACTCATATTTGATGGCTGCAGTGTCCCGGGGTCCTGTGATTACCTTTTGTGACCTTCTGAGGAGCAAAGTCAATGGGGAAGCCACATTCACTTAACAACCATGTTACTAACTTAGCAGCTACAGTGATTTACTTAATAACTGTGGCAAAAAAAGATTGTAAAATGGGACAAAGTTCACTAACATTTCACATAGCAACAGAAATGTTGGGCTGAATTATGGTTGTAAGTCGAGAACTATCTCTACTATGATACTGTCTGTCTGAACATGTGAAATCTTTACACATCATGGAGAAAATGTGGCCACTAAGAATCAACATAAACATGACAACACATAATCATTTACCAGATATGCTAAAGCTTTCAATGCCAAGCAGGCCATCCTCAATTGTGGTTGGTTGAGAGGGACTATCAACTCACCCTGTGACCACAACCCATGAACCAAACAATTCTGCAAATTTGTCTCTCCTCCCACCTGGTTGGTATCTGTAGTTATTTGATCCTTAATTAGCTTTTATTAGCTTTCTGAGTGATATTTCCCTTGCTGGTTGGCTTCATCCTGCTAGGGCAGGAGTGGGCAACTACGGCCCCTTTACAACCTGTGGACTTCAATTACCAGAATACTGAGCCAGCCAAGCTGACTCACGCAATCTGGGAGTTGAA
>JANHJO010010203.1:59844-70422 GCA_032468235.1 Pseudoxyrhopus heterurus
AAGGCCAGAGCGGGGGACTGGCATGTTTCCTGACCCGGCTGAGGTGAATGGCGAGCGGGCTGAGGATCCAGGACAAGGCCGGAGCCGGGGAATTGCGTGTCCCCAGGCCCCAACCCGAGGCAAAGGGCAAGCGGGCGGCATGCTTACCCTTGGTGAGCAGAGCGGGTGAGGTGAGGTGAGGAGATTAGCTGGGCTGTGTGGTAAGGCAAGATATATAGGAGGGGCAGGGCGGGGCAGGGTGGGCTGGTCTAGCCGGTGGTGCGATTTGCCAGTTCTCCGAACTGCACAGAATCATTACTACCGGTTTGGTAGAACCGGTCTGAACCAGCTGAATACCACCTCTGATTTTCCTGCATACCGGCATCAGCAACTAGCATCCCAAAGGCTTTCATCTACTCTTTGATAATTGGAAATCTGAAAAATCCTGTTATTCCTCTATAGCATATTTAGAACCACGTGACCAAAAAAGCCCATCATCCAGCACTATACCGTCAGTCACATTAAACTGTCTTTTCAAGTGGTTTTACTAATACAGGAGTGGTTTACCATTACCTTCTCCTGCACAGCATGAAATTATATCTTTGCTATTGTCACTAAAGTGACAATCTGCCTTCAGCATCCTCCTCCTATCACTGCTGCCCCATGCATGTGCCTGCTTGCTTTAGCTGACTATCACACTTTGCTTTAGTTTAACTGTCACACTTTGGGAGATCTTGCTTTAAGTATATACTTTTGGCATACATTCCAAACATTCTTAACTCATCCCTCACAGGAACATGCTATTCTTTATCACAATAATAGAGCATAGCACTTCAAGAGGGGATTATATAATTAATTATATAATAGCTTAGTGTTATGTATGAATCCAGTCATTGAGAGTTTTAGCTGAATGGTTGTCCAAGCAGCTGGTGTCTTACCTGGTTGCTGTGCTACAGTTCATAGAAAACTGAAGCCGATGGAACATTATTATGTAAATCTTAAGGCGATCATTTTTAATCAATTATATTTTTCTGGGTCTCTAAATCCCTAATATAGGTTTAGAATTTATCTCCCTATCAGTGCCGCCAACCAAGAACAGGTTTAAAATGATTTTTATATGCATCTTGCACTCAATATATTAACTCTTTGCAACAAGCTCAGAACCTCATTCGTTGTACTCTCTTTCTTTGATACATTGCATCTGCAGCTTGCCATCTAGCAACCTTGTTTTGGGTGACCTGAGCCCTCTTGGCAAAGGGAGCCCAAAGAGAACCAACTAGGGATTTACCTTCATGGCCAGGTGGATAAATGTTCAGAGCATCTGTCACACAAAATCACTTGAATTCATTCCCAATTGGACACCAACCATGATGTAGGTTCAGTGGAGATGCTAGGGACAGTCTTGCCCTGTTAACTGAAAATGGTTTGAACTTGTTGGACTGAGGAAATGGATAGAGTCCTTCTAATTGCACGTTTTGCCACCTGCTCCTTAGATGCATGCCCCTATTAGCTAGCTAAAGCTGCTCAGGAAGAGATAGGAGCTGTGGTGGTACAGTGGTTAGAACGCAGTACTGCAGACCACTCTGCAGTCTTGCCGATCACTATTACAGTATAAGATATTCCAAAATTACTGTAAGTTGAATATTACTTCAAGTTGAATATTTTATCATATTTAAGAAACACCCATCTCCCTCATAGATACCTAATTGTTAATTTTTAAGATTTAACTATATCCTTCTGGAATAATATTTTCTGTAACTCAGACTAATTTCATTACAAAAATATAGCTTCTTTAAATAACTTTTCCTCTTCACATTTTGCATACTTAACTGAGTGTGCATGTTATTTGACCTACTTTTTCAGATGAACAAGGTATATTTATTTTGCTTGTTAAATAATATGTTCAATTCTCATGACTGCTTTAGCTATTTTTATACAAATGTAGACTTCTCAAGCACAAATCAAAATTAGACAGTTTTCCAATGTTGTATCTAGTCATCATGGTGAAGTAATAATATATTGTGCTAAACTGTTATTTTTCCTTGGCTTTTGCAGCAATACAAAAGATAGTTTAATAGGTCTGCAGGCCTATGGATGCTTACTTGGATGCAATCCTACAAAAACCATATATTCTGAAGAATGAGATTGCAAGCTGTTTAAACTAGTACTGAACCAGTCACTTCTTATACATTGTTTTTTAATTAAAAATTAAAAAATTTATTGCTTAATTTGCTTATATTTGATCATTTGGCATATTTGTACAAATGATTCTAACTTGGCTTTACAGTTGTTTAAAGTTGCCTTCTAATGACCAAGAGGTAAGTTTGAGTTTCATTCTATTTAACCACAATCACACACACTCCCAAAACAGGAAAGGATAAAGCAGAAGTTACTGTGATTCCAAAGGATTTTCATCGTGTCCTTAAAAAGATAAAATTTTGACTAAACCTGCGATGTATATAAATACCCCTTTCCATTATTTGCTCTAAAAATCAACTAAGGAAGAGAGTAATTTGTTCTGGTCTGCTCAGAGATTGGATAGTTTCAGTCAGAAAATCACACTATGTTATTACTCAGGAAATGAAAAAATAAAATGCCATCAAATATATTTCATGGATATCCCTTCAGTATGATGATCATTCAAGTTATGTTCCAACCATTGATGAAGAAGAGGTTGATGAGTTTTATGATCAAGTTCAATTTGAAATTGACACAAGTTATGTGCTTGTGACTAGAGCTGGAATTCCAAAGTTGGAAATATTGAGGAAAATGTAGTTAGAAAGTATGGTTGAAGAAACTGAAATGAAGGAGAACAATTTATCAATTTCTGGCACTCCCAATTATTTCTTCATAGGTAACACTGTCTTCAATAACCAAAAATTTTATATGGACATCACCAGGTAGAATATATATTTTAAATTTAATATATTTTTTCTAAAAGTAGCTGGAGAATGATAAATGATCACACTGAAACTTTGGATACAAGTTCCAGCTCCCTTGAAGAGTCTATAATGCAAGAAAAGGATAACAGTAGTAAGTTGGATGGACTTGATTATAGCAGAAATGAGTGCACTGTTGGAAGATCTGAAAGGCCAGGTTTAGGATAGATCATACTGAATAAAGTCTATATAAATGGTGACTAAGTGTGAACATCAACTTAATGAAACATAATACATAAAATTATGACTTATTTTATTGTGTTGTGTAAAGTTAGTATACCAAGCCAACAAACCATTAAAAGAATTCTAGTTTTGTGTATTATTTAATCACTAACTAATCACAGTGAAATTCTATATTGTTTAACTTCTGGCAGATTACTGATTTTTTTTTAAAAAGATCAATTGCTGAAGCAGGTCCTTGAACAGAATAAAATTATTAAGGTGCTCTATTCTTGCTTTGTTGAGATCCTGTGGTCTTCAGACTTCCAGCTTCTAGCTTCTTTTACAACTGCTCTGGATTCACTAAGTCAACATTTAGCAATACTGGGACCTTTGTGAGAAATTGGAATAAATTTAATATCCTGCGATGCTCATATTTTAAAATACTATCTTGTTGGTCAAGGTAGATCACACATAATTAGTGGAAAAAACATAGATAGTTATGTTTATGCACTTTAGTTCTTTAGGCTTCATGATAAAATCAAAGGAAAAATACAAACTTTTCTGCCATAAAAGTCACTACATCTATTTAATATTTTTGTTATTGTATCTAAATCACAGTATATAATGTTTGAGCAATTTAGTGTCCACCTAAGATTTAAAGCATGGTTTTAAATTTATGCTTAATTTTTATGATGCAGTAATATACCTGTGTATTTTTAATAATCCAAATACATTAGCAATTTATAACATCCTCTTACTTAACATATCCTGTATTATGAAAAACACATACATAGAAATAAATGGCCTGGTTCACTTAATATGCTAATACAACAATGTACTGAATTTGTTTAGTACACAAAGTTACAAGTCACAATTTACAATCTGTAACAGCAAGGTTTACATAATTTGGCAAATCAAAATAACTCGTATTATGACTTAGTTTTGTATAGTAATATAAACCAGATCAGTATCTGTTTTTGAGGAACCTATTACTTTAAAGCAAAAGTATGATGACTCTTTTAAGGCTAACTTCCATTTATATATGCCAGTGCTTTTGGGATTTATTTTTCAGAGAAACCATGTTAGTTACTGAGAAAATGAGGCGGCTATGTTCACACAATGCATAATTTATCCTAGATATTTAAGTATTTTATTTAAATTACACTATTTTGTTGGTTTGCATTAAATATAATGAGCGATAAACTAACCACACATCGAGGTTATGCAACACACTAGGCCAAAATGTGGATGACCAGTTTGTTCTTCAATATTATACATGCATAAATTATCTTAAAGACAAGAGTAAGATATATATTATTGTATAATCTTTCATGGATTACTTTATGTTTTTATGCAGAATTTATTTTTTCAAAATGACATTACAATATTGGAATTCACAGGCCAAGTCTGTCAATTCTAAGATTTGCTTACCCATAATAATTAAGTACTGGTAAGCTGTTATTGTTTGAACTCATAGAAGATCCTTCACACCATGTCTGGTTTAGCAAAGAGGGAAAAAGTCGCGATACATCACATGACACTGACGTGACGACACAAATTCATGGATCGCCCAACGTTTTGGCTTGCCTGGGCCACATTGAGTGAAGAGGAATTGCATTGGGCTGCATATAAAATATATAAAGCATATAAATAATAAAAATATATAATAAAAACTTTGCCATCTTGTGGGACCACATTACTAGCTCTCCAATCGTATGTGGCCTGTTGGCTGTGGATGGACACGCCTGATTTGGAACCTTCACTATTATTTAAAAACAAATAACTGAGTTCATACAACACTGTGAGCTACAAAAAGGTAAATTACATATTGGCTTAGCATGGAAAGTGTTTCTTTCTATTTCCATTTTGAATACATCTACTCCTTTGATGTAATTTTTTAGCCCATTAGTGGAAGAATTATTTTTTTTTAAAAAGTATGAAGTGGCTGGATGGAGTCACTGAAGCAGTCGGTGCAAGCTTAAATGGACTCAGGGAGATGGCAGAGGACAAGAAGGCCTGGAGGAAAGTTGTCCATGGGATCGCGATGGGTCGGACTTCGCAATTAATAACAACTCATTTAGGAACAAAGGGTAACAATAGAAATTACACCTCTGAAAATGTCCACAATAATTCTGGATAATTGGTATTTCACCAAAGAAAAGATTAAATTAAATGTCCACCTAATGAAATCAGATTAATTCTGAAACAAAACGTTAGTATTTTGAAGTTATTTCAATGTTTTTATTCAGAGAGAATAAGTGAAGTGCGGGATCATAAATTAACTTAATAAAACAACAGTAAACTAAAATGTAGCTTTGACTTAATCAGGACACTGTGATTAGCTTATGGTTTAGTGTCTCGGCTGTTGTGTGAATACCAGTACTTAACTAAACCATAGTTAACAAAAGTGCATGTCAAAGAGTCTTGGATTTAAAAAAAAATCAAACAATGTCCAAAATGGTCCTAGTATCCTGTGACTGTTTAAATCAAAACACTTTCAAAATTCATCTCCAAATAAGTTATAGACTCTTTTTAGTACTATTTTAAATTGGACTTTGGAATTTCAAATAGTGAAGAAATACCTTTCGACTAATGCTATTATTACCAAGTGAAAATTCAAGTTTTCACTTGAGTGAATAATATGAGTTTCTTTCATCAGTTTTCCAAATTTCTTATCAGTTTTCCAAATTTGCTAAATCGACAGCTCATCTTTGGCTAGACTTGTTGGCTCTAGTTGGCGGGGCTGACAGCGCAGTATGGTGGAGTGGCCGTTCTGCGCGAAGAATGGTCGCGTTTGCGGCGCATGAAAATTAGCGTCCATTCCCGGTATCGAGGGCAAAGAGCGAATTAAAAACGGTTCAAACTGCTCCCTCTATTGCCTCACAAGTAACTGAGGGAGCTGGCAGAGCGACAGCCTGTACAGGAGAGACGGAACAAGGTCCAGCGGCTTTAACCCAGCTTCTTTCTTCACGCCTTGCTCCAGGGAATACTTTGTGTACGGAATTGCTGCAAGGTGGAGCGAGAAAGGAAAAGCGGTGGTGCTTTTTCCCGCCTCTTTCCTTAGGGGAGGTATAAGTAAAATGGGAGACGACGTGGGTTTGGCCAACCAAACCAAACCCTGAGGACGCCCCCGTTGTTGAGGAGCGGGCGTCAATCCCAGGGCTAAGGAAGGGAGAATTAACCACGCAAGGGAAGTGCGGATCCTCCATTTTGGCTGAGGGAGGGTGGAGAGCTTGGCTTTCTCTCTCCTTTGCAGCCCTGGCAATTGCCAGTCCTATTCAACAGTCATAGGGCATTGCCAAAGGCGCCCTCTGCGCTTTGCCTCGATCCTGAGGCGAAAGCCAGAGAAAATAAGCGCCTCACAAAGCCCCATATTGGCTTGAAGGGGTCCCAGGTTCCCCGCAGCAGCTTCCGACAAAATGGAGGACACCACCATTACCAACCATTACCACCATCACCACCAGGAGCCGTGCTGGGCTGCTTCTGAGACGTCTTTTCTTGAGTCGGAATAGTTGGGAGCGCGAAAAAGAGTCCTCCTGAAGACAGAGACCCTTGTCCTCGGAGAAGACTTCTAGGCTGCCCCCTTCTTAGGTTTGGGACTTGGTTTCTATTATTCTGCCCCCTTTTAGAAAGGGTTCCAGATCCACAGCCCAAGGGGGGGTGGGGGAAGCGTCTAAAACCCGTTGGTTTTATTGCAGCATCTGTCCTTGCCGCCTCACCTCAGAGCTTGGTGTTCAAGCCCTGCTTTTACCCCTTGTTCTTGTGGCAAGAAATTTAATTGCCCTGTAGCAAACAAATTAATGGCTAAACACCTTCCTGGCTGATAAATGACATGGGGACTTAGGGAAGCCATCGCCCTTTTCTTGAGGAGGGGGAAGAGAGGCAGCATAAACTTCTGCATGAAACTATTCAACAGCGACTCTAACCACCCGGATTGCAAACCTTCCCCATCCAGTTGAAAGAAGCAGAGGTGCTGTTGGTGGTGGGCAATGCCATTCGGGTTTTCTTTAACCTGGTGGAACCAAAGGAGGAGGGACGGAAGGCGTGTGCGGGCAGCTAATTGACAGAACCTTCACGCAACCAGCGACGGAGACCGCCGATAGACGGGCAGTTTCTCCAATGGTTTTGTCTGACACCCAAGCCCTCCCTCTGGGAAAGCCAATGGGCGGGAACACTAGGCGGCCTTTCCCCGGGCTCGGATGGTTAGGTTTTGTCCCTCCTCCTCCCCTTCGCCACCTCCTCCTTCCCCTCCTCTTCCTCCCGTTCCTCCTCCTCCCCTCCCACTCCTCATTATCATTATTGTCAACGTTATTGGTATTATTATTACTATCATTATTATTACTATTATTGACATTGTTATTGTTGTTATTACTATTATTACTTTTATTATTGTCATTATTGTTGTTGTTGTTCTTGTTATCTTTAATGCTTTTGGCATGTGACCGTAATAAACGTGGAATTGAATTGACTTGAATGGCTCTTTGGACCTGATTCCTTCATTACTCCTGGAAAGTCTTGAGTGACCAGACTGTCCAACGGGGGTTCCTGTCCGCACGCGTGTCTGACCGCTTCGCAAGTGTGCAGCAGAAGACCCCAAAGCAATGGGATGGTTGTCGTGGCAGGGTGGGCCTGTTCTGACCCTCCCCCTCCCCCCTCTGGATCCCCCTCCCCAGCCAGGACATCCGCAAGAGTGAAAAGCAGCTCTTGGATTCCACGGAGAAGATACGGCTGGATCTGCCCCTCGCCCGTCCACACCCCACTCGGCCTGCCAGAGAAAGAAACACCCACGGGGACCTGTGAGGCTTTGTGGGTGCCTCCTAATGGGGACCTCTGGATGGAGATGCCCCTGTCAGCTGCATCGCGAAGAGCCAGAAGGTTCTCCTTCCTTCCACAGCCCTCACTGGGAACGTGGGCTTCTCCAGCGGAGAGCGTGTCCAGCAGGGCCTCGGAAGGGCCAGGTGGACTCTCTGAGTGGTCAGGGAGGTTGCGGCCAAGTGCGAGATTGTGCTGGGGATTCTTACTGACCAATTGAATGGCTAAAATACACCATATAATACGGTGTATTAAAGTCCCTAATAGAGAAACTCCTTTACAAAAAATGCTCACATTATTATATCATCATGAGCAGAAACAAGAAAATCCAATTTTCCCCTCAATTTAATCCTCTTTGTCTCCACCAACTGACCGAGCCTCAAGCCAACCCTGATCCAAAAACGGGGTCAAATGATAGTTACCCATCAACTCGACATTTGAATGAGTGTTGAGAAAGTGGGATGGAGATGTAGTTCTCCACCAGCGTTAAGAGTCACAAACATTATTTGTAGAAGGACTAATTTTTATCTGGCCACTAAAGGGAATTCGAAATAATTCAATCGTTAAAATAGAACTATCATAAAAGGAATAGGATTTTTTTCAAAGTGAGAAACATTTACCAATTCTTAAAAAAAAACCTCATTTGTTTCTATAAGGATCAGGAATTGTGTATCAGTCAGCGGTTATAAAAACTATGGAACTGGGCTGTGCAAGGGCCACGACAACCGCTTCAATTACTACTTTAAACAAAAGTTAGCATTCAAGGGATGAACTCAAGTTTGGATGGAGAGAGGAAAATAATCTGGAGTCGTTACGGTTTTTATTCCGTCCCATCTTTGGATTTCAGCGACTTCCGCAAAAGATGACAAAAAAAGAGAAGCTTTGGAGATCCAGACCATTCAGGAAATTAGACAGGCCCGTTAATATAAATGAAATAAAAAGAAAAGAAGGAAAGTGTTAAGAGGAATGCAAACAGAGGAAAGGAAACTCCAGCACAGGAAACGACTTACGAATGAATCTGGCAAGAAGGAGCCTGGTTGGAAGTCATTGTTGTACGTATGCGATCTTCTTGTCAAGCTAAGGATTCTCCCAATGAGATGGTCTCCTGGCCTGGAGGAGCTCCCCCTTCAGCCTCCCCCATCTCGGATGGCCCAGGAGAAGCTCCGGGAATTTGGGAGGCCGTTGCCTGGAGGGGAGGAGATCTCCCTGCACCAAATTCTCTCCCTCCGACAGCCGATGCTCTTTTCCTTTGCACTGAGAGCACTGAGAGACCTCCTGGAGCAATCCCACTGCTGCCACCAATTGTTGCCAGTATGTATATTTTGAACCACCAAAGATCAGATTGACCCAGACACCACACTCACAAAGCACTAGAAACTTGAATTTGATTTGGGTTTTTTTGTCTCTCCCTTCAACGGCTGGGGTGAGACTTTTATTTCACAAATAGGAAAGCTTACACATTTTTTAATCAAAATAAAGAGAAATTTTAAATCCTTTCAATCAATGCAGAAAGTAACACTAACCCTGTAACTATTTTAGCTATTTTCTATAAGCTGTTTGACGACACTATTTTCGTTAACGTCCAATTTCACTTCATCTTCCGATCTTTCTGCTCTGCATCTCCAATAGATTTGCTTAAGGCTGACTTTTATCATTCTTTGCTTTTAATTGCTATATATCTCATGGATCACACTCTAGAGAGCTAAACAACTTTTTCTTCAGAGTTTGATAATTTCTCTTTTTTGGGGGGGTGTTTGCTTTTTATTTTTCTTCTGTCAAAGTCTAAGTTTGCCTTTGTTTTTTTAAATAAATCTTTAAATATTCCTTCGTTTCCTCTGACCCTTCGCTCCTTCTGAGTCTGGGCTGCAACTGAACAGGATTTCTTAAAAGAAACCAGATTTTGCATTCAAATCCTCCAGTTCTTCTTTTTTCTCCTTAAACATTTTATTGGATTAGATTATAGAATAAAAGACAAAAATACAAAATCAAAAAGGACTAAACAGTGGGGGAAAAGAGGAAAGAGAAGTGAGGGGGAGGGAGAAAAGAAAAAAAAGGGTTGACTTCTGACTTCCTCTGTTCCAGGAAAAGAAAGCATTAAAATCGAACCTCAACTTTTTACTTTTCCATAATAATATAAAGGGTTTCCTAAAAGAAAGCAGATTTCGCATTCGAATCCTCCGGTTCTCAGGGAAGACAAAAATCCCGCCCCTCTTTCACTCTAGTGGCTGCTCCTATTCCCGCCCCCATCATCATGACAACCCTGCAGCCAATCACACGGGGGGAAGAGCCGGTTGCCTGGGAGCTTCCCTGGAGAAGAGGCTGAAGAAGCCAAGTGGGGGGGGGGTCAGATAAGGAGCAAAACTCAGAGCTTTGGGGGGGGTGAGGAAGAGGCCAAAGCTCCCAGAATTGCAGGGGGGCTTAAGCCCCTTCCCAGGAAAGGCTGCAATGAAGAGGGTCTCCTCACTGGGGGCTCTGGAGGGTCTGGGGGGCCACAGGGACCCCCATCTTCCTCAGAGTCACGGAGGGTCCCCTCCAGGGTGAGGCCGGCCGCCTTTTCCTCCCGAGCAGCCCCGGATCCCCCTCGGAAGACCCAGCCCTGCATGGCTTCTCCCCACTGGAGCCTCTCCTGGAAAGACCCGGAGCCCAAGCGAGGCTGGGGAAACCCCGGGGGCTGCGTCCCCCCAAC